>VMRN01000174.1:63484-274759 GCA_010277015.1 Poeciliopsis turrubarensis | reverse complement strand
TCTTTGTTACCATATTAGCAGGTTAGCTAACCTTCTTCTTTGTTACCGTGGACTTGCCTAGCAACATATCCCAACAGAGAATGCCAATTTATGCCAAGTGACATGTTTAATGCTTCGGGAGCTTTACGAACCTTTACCTGTGTCAATCTTCAAAATCCTCACACTAGTCACACCAGTCAACTTTTCATCCCCGTCTGCGTCGTAGCTTTAGGGAAACACTGGCGCCCTTTGTCTTTCCCTGACGAAACACTTCTGTTTGTTCCTGAACTCTAATCTTGCAGCTCGAGCTCAGAGCAGAGACAGCCAATCGTCACAGTTCAGGTGAGCTTCTAGAAGGGAGAGGCGTCTGAACTTTTTCGCCAACTCGGTTAGACCTCCGCCTAACAAAACTGCCTCAGGTCTGTCGAGAATATCGATTGTTTTGACGTCGAGAAGACGTGGCGGGTGGGTCGGAGGCCTCTCTGCGGTTGGACGGAAGCCTGAATAGGGCAGACAAAACGGTTGACGAAATCCAGAGAAATAAAAAAAAAAAAAAAAAAAAAAGAAAGAAAAGAAACGAGAAAAGTTAATAACATTTACATGCAGATGAATTTCTCTCGAGCCCAAACGAAGGGTGTAGCGAATAAGCGAGCGGCGCGTCGCTCCGCCGGAAAGACTCAAAACATTTAACTACTTTTTTTTTTTTTTTTTTTTTTTTCCCTATCACTGCCTCCCCTCGCGCTCCTCTATTTTTTATTCAGCTCCGGCCCATTGTAAAAGACGTCTTCCGCTTGCTTTTTCAATTTGAGACACAACTCGCCGGGTGAGATAGAGCCTCCATGTCGGGCTACAAATCATCCCAGTGTGTCGGAGAAATTGAATTTCCCATGAATACGTGATTGGCTGGGATGTGCCCCTCGGCATGAGCGGCGGCTAATCCTCCGCGGTGCCGTTGTGCAAGAGAGAGAGAGAGAGAGAGAGAGAGAGAGCAGGAAGCCGGTGCGGGGGCCGTGACAGCTGCACACACACTCCCACACACACACACACACACACACACACACACACACACACACACAGTGGGAGGACGCACCTATGTGATGACATGCTCCTGAGGAACAAAACCCCAAAGTGTCACAATCACACACTCGCAGCGGGCCGCCGGCAGCTGCCTGTTTGTGTGTGACTTCAGAGCATGCTGGGCGCACATGTCGCCGCGATTACAACCCGCTGGGTGTGTGCAGACGCGAGGGGCGTGTGCGCGCCCTTATGCTGGCTGCTGCCCTCTCTTCACAGTCGCATTTACAGACCACTTGTTGGGGGCCCCTGCAGTGCGCCGCAGCGCAACTCTAGTATCATGCCTGTCATCGAGCCCCGTGGTAAGAGCCTCTTGAATTCAGGCCCTCCCGTCATTTACACAAAGAAACACCATCTACTCCCCTTGTAGTGCACGCTGTACCGCATCAGGCAGAGATCATTTTCTCATGTTTTGCAGGAACCTGCAACCGGCAAACGAAAGCAAATGTGGGACAATGGCTCTAACATATACAATAGGGTTGTAATAGTTTTGGGGGTTTTCCATTATGGATTAGTTTCATTGAATTTGTTGCTTTTTGTGTACGTGTGTAATTCAGTTTTTTACGAGTTTTTATTAGTCAGGGAATCAGTCAGGGAAATTCTCTTGTTCCTTGCATAATGGACGCTGTTGTGAGGTATTTCAGCCTACTTCCTGCTGTCAGACAGGTTGTGTTTGAAATGCTTTCTTGATGCTACGGGTTTGGGTGTGGCTAGCTTCTTTTGAATTGTTCTGCAAAATCAGCATTAGTTACCTCACCTTTCTGTTCGAGGAGCTAATGCTTTCTGACTGTGCTGTCCGGAGATCCACTCTGTTCTTCCAACATTCAGTTTGTGTTCCCAACCTGCCTGTAGGACTTCACAATCTAATACAAATAAAGTTGGTATTAGCCAACTTTATAGGGGTTTCCCATCATCTCTACTAAGTGAGGAGAACCTCCACCGAGAGGAAACTTGATCTGGCTCCATAGGGAGCTCGGATGAATAGGTTTAGACGGAACTTGTGTTGTGTTTGTGTGTGTTCTCTGGTTAGGGGTAATTGAGCTTGATTGGATGAGTGGACAGACTGCGGAAACGATGCAGAGCTCCGGAATGCCGTGTTTGCAAGAAGCTGCCAAAGCCAGATCTGTTGAAACAAACTTGCCTTCGCAAATCCCACATAATATGCTATCATTATCATTCCGCAGGCTTTTAAAAGATTATTAGCAGAAAATACACTTTTGGTTCGCCTCCTCTCCGAAACGTCCAGCGCTTCCTGTCCTCTTGATCCGACATGCAATCTGCTCCTTCTCTTCCCACATACTTTCCTCTTTCTTTGACCTTGTTGCCCGTGCCAAACAGGACAATGGCGTGTAACCTGGCACTTCTGGAACACCAAAGAAGAGACGGAGATTTTGTAGCTGTGCCCAGACAGAGGAAAGAAGGGTTGCTAATCTGATAATGGCTCCAGGGCAGAATGACTCTTCCTGGGCTGCATTGTGGCTTCACACAGTCATCTATCAGCCCCGGAGTCTCCTGTAATTACATATTCTTCATGTGGATACAGCCAAGGAGAGCAGGCACAGAAGGCCGGTCAGCACATTGAGACGAGGGATGATTGGAAAAAAAGAGAGAATCAAGTCTTTTTCTTCTTTTTTTTTTTTTTTTTATGAGTGAGGAGAAGGATATAGAGGCAGACAGAAAGAGGGTGAGGTTGGTCGTATGAGTAACCGGCTCTTGGTGTCATGTAGAGATAAGGACAGGGTGGCAGGCATTACCTGATGATTCGGAGCTATTGTATGCGTGTACAGTTCCAGTGATGAAAGGAGTCAGTCCTCATTTCTCCTAGCATTATGTCACAGAAACAAACTTTAACGTATTTTGGAAGGAATTGGTGTGGCGGGCCAACACAAGTAATTGTGAAGATGAGCCAACTGTAATTGAAGTCAAAGGTGATTCTGAGGGCTTGTGGGGAAACCTCTGCCCTGTCAGATCAGATGAAGTGTCTGTGAACATCAAATTTCAAGGCCCGCCACAGATTCCTAACTCGGCTTAATCCGTTTCATCGTACCCGAAGCGGTTTCGTGTGGTTGTTCTGCTCGCAGCCCGATTGCAGCCTCTGTCCGGTTTTCTGTCTTAACGCTGTGCTCGCTTTTGATCACAATTTCTGAGTTTCCAATTCAACATAACGCCCCAAGAGGAGGGAATGCTGACTCAAACGTTTCAGGTTGTAGAGGAATCCAAAGTTAGGTATCCAGGTTAGCTTCACGCTAATTACACTTGAGTCGTCTTGAACCGATTTCATATGAAATCAAGTGAATTAATGAGATTCTGCGCTGGAAGGAGAAGCTAAAAAGCTTTTTGTTCAGTTATTAAAGTCAGAAACAGTTGAGTAAATAAAAACCTTTTAATCCTATTTATTCCAGATTTAAAGGATTAATCTGCAGACTTTGGTGGGGCTGAAAGAGCTGTTTCTGTTTTCATCCTGGCCCGGTTTCATTCAAGTGGAGCAGCAGATTTCTTGAACATTGGAGGTTTTTTTTTAGTTTTAGTTTTCTTTTCAAACATGAGGCATAGTTGTGTGTAGGCAAAAAAAAAAAAACAAGCTGATTTTGAGTTGCATCTGATCACTCTTCCACTTTTTTGCGCCGTCCCCTATGAGCAGCACTTTGGACTACTTGTGACTTTCTTTTGAAGAAGTTCTCTTGACTATTTCTTTGGTCATATTCCCTAACAAACCTCCGAGGCCTTTTTCCATTTGTATTAATTAGGTGACTTCTGTTCACGAATATCAGAGAGTACGATCCTTGAACGTCCGCAGACGTTCATCTTGCTTTGAGTGAAACTGTGACGACGTTTCCCTTAAATTACACAGTAGAACCACGGTTTGCTCATCGCGTGACGAATCACTGAGCCTCTGGCCAGCTGGTCTGCCAGCAGCCGTGACCTGCTGACGTCACCTTCAGAGTCGGAGTGGTCTTTGGGTTGACGTTGCCGTCTAGGTTTATGGTGCCGTGTGAAAGGAGAGGCGAGTCACGGCTTGTGTTCCGACCACTCAGAACGCCCAGCTGTCTGCTTCCCTTTCTTTGATGCTCATCGTTGTCCGCAAATAGCAGCAGTTTTCTCCCCCCTGTCTGTCTGGCCGCTTGTTTCCTGTGCTGACTTCCTCAGTTTGTTTTTGGAGAGTTGATAATCAACACGATGCCGCAGGACGCCGTCTTCCTCAACAGGATCGGGTTTTATTTCATCAGACAGAGAAAGGCGAGTTGGGAAAACCGTGAGAAATCCCTCGCTTCGCATGACTTCAATCCAGACAAACCGGACGAACCAAAACCGGATCTGACTACGTTCACGGGTCTAATTTCGGCCGGCAGCCCCAGAGTTGCACCGGTTTGCAAGTGTAATACAATCACATTCTAACCACAGTTGGTACGACGTGATGAAGCAACACTTAGAGCAGCACACCACTGCAAGGCAGAAGAAAAAGGTTCCAGTTTCTTTGCTGTGTAAGAATACCTTCCAGATTGTTCAGTTTGTGCGGTGAGACCCACCATTCAACCGTTTTTGTGAAAAATTCAGAGGTGCGTGGCCAGGAGACTCGATTGTGCACGAGTACAACGGGACTGTTGGGAACGCATCAAACTCCCGAAATGAACTTGTTTTTTTTTAGGGTTCTAATTTTGTTTCTGTGCAAATGTAAGCATTTTTTGTGTAAATTTGTTTGGTTTAATATTTGACCGTCTTAAGTGCTAGCTTCCTTCTGTCACGCAGCGCTGAAGCAGTCGCACTTTCCTATTGATTGCAGCGACCCAGCGTGGTTCAGCTTCTTCATGGCCCAGCGTTTGGGCATAAAGCCAAGTCACTCGGGCACACGACGCCGCCCGGTGGCGAAACACGAACTGGAACGCCAAGCAGAGCGTGACCGTGCCAATCGTTGATCGTGGCGTTACCCAGTTATGACCATAAGTCTACAACAATTCAGGAAAAGTCATTAGATGTACTATTAGTTGGGGGTTTTAAAATAATAATAAAAATCCGTTGCTCGAGGTTCAGAAAAGTTGACAAACAAAGCGATGAGTTGACAACAGAGGGACAGTCCGTCCGCTCATCCCCAGAGTCCTGAACCGAATCCAAATAAGACATTGACGTACACGGTTACATCAATGTCATTTCTTGGTCTTTTGTTTTGAATACATTTGCAGAACACCGCAAATGTCATGACGCGCGTCAGCGAGTCGAATTTCGAAGAACGGCATTACATTAAAAAGACTTTTCACGACGAGGCCGTAAAATGAGACGTGACAAAAAGTGGAGCTCTGTGAATACTTTCCGAATGCAGAATGTGACGCGACAGACTGTGGGAACGGTTCCCGCGGCAACAATGACTCTAACATCGGTTAAAAAGAGCGACGGCTCTGTTTGGGAGGAAAGTTTTCCCAGCTATATGACAGGTTATAGGACACCGTGACTGATTGTGCTCCCCCAGAAGCCCCCCCCCTGCCCCCCTTCCCTCTGAGCCCCAGACTCGTCGGGGAGGAAGTCGTTTAATTGAATTGTGCTGGCTCGCTGCGACCCTCATCTGCTCGGGGCTTCCTCCGCTCTGTTTGTGCCTTCCATGAGAAACGCTTTCAGTCCTGCAGCGCCGCTCCAATTTCCAGCTCTGCTGTACCGCTATAGGGTTTTCTTTTTCTTTTCTTTTTTTTTTTTTCCTTCCCCAGCGTGGGCCATTCTGCAAAGCTTTGTGACCCTTAAATGGCTGCTCATTCCGGGGCAGACTGAGTGGCCTTTGTGGGATGCACTCACAGGGGTCAGATTGAGCCTGACAGGCTGCAGAACCCAATACAAGCAGAGCTGCAAGAGAATATGACGGAAAAGACATCAGGAATTCAGGTTTGTGTCGTTTCAAGCAGGGCCTTCAGAAAGTTCTGCTTGCACGGAACCGTATGATTGCGAAAGGGAGAAAAAGCAAATATTGTCCTATTTGTTTCTGGCACTCATTCAGTCTAACTCCAGCCTCATTAAGCAATTCAATCTGAGCTCGCTTTTGTTTGGAGCCGAGGAGAATATTTGCAGATGGACAAAAAGAATCGAGGACGATCCGGCGAGCAGCTGTGGGGGTTTTGCGTGATGTCATCTCAGGGCTTTGTGAGTCAGGGTGGAGCGGAGACGCTGGGCCGCGTGCCGGGGGATCGAAATCTGCTTTTGTGGCCCTCGCCTCGTCCAGGTGCGCGGTTTGAGTCATCTCGGCTGCAGGGAGAAAGAAAAAAAAACAAAAAAAAAAACAAAACAAAAAAAGGACGCCCGGTTTCTTCTTGATGTCGACTGAAGGAGAAGTATGGCAGCGTGAGGAATCCATTCCTGTGGCTAACGGTGCGCTGCGGCCTTAAAGGGAAACATCAAAGAGTTCAATAACATTTTTTTTTATTTTTTTTTATTTCTTCCTTTTTATTTATTTATTTTGTCTTTTGTGGAGAGAGGAACAGAGATGGTTCCCCTCGGCATCGTTCCGAACCTTCAGCCGGGTGACACGGCGCTGATCAAAGCCACGCGGGCCGGACCGGGTCGGGACAGGGGGGGGGGGGGGGAAGCAGCTGCTCTCGCTGTGCTGTCCGGGGGAGAAAGCTCCGACGACGTGAGGAGGTCAGTTTTGACCTTTGGTGGAGGCTGCAGCGGCTCCTTCGTGACGCCCTGGAAACTTAACACGGTCTTTGACATTTCCTCTCTGGAAGCCCTGTGTGGTGCAGTGAATAGAAATGGACTGGATCGGTTCAGAGACTGTGTGAACAAATGCAGAGCAGTTGGCTTGGTTTTCTTTCTTTAAATGTGTGTTTCGAAACAAACTTGGTTATAAACCGGTACGTGGCGAAAAACGCAGAAGAGCTGCCCTTATTGCACAGTAGAGCCGCAAAACTAGAGCAGGAAACGAGGAGACAAACCAACCTCTTTCTTGAAACCTGATTTACCTCAGGTGAATCACGTACAGCCCAGGTAATCCACACTGATTAGTTCATTAGTGGATGTTTGTGTAGTAAAGTGGACTTCCTTCCGCGTCAGGTGAAGATGCACCAGTGGCTTACAGACATGTTATCGTGAAGGTATAGTGCAAGGAAAATGACATGCAGTTGAAATTCTGAACACATTTTCATTCATTGTAAAAGGTCAAATGTCTGCGGGAAAAAAAAAAATGGAATTTAGAAAACGGAAAATCCTCCTGCTCTGATTTTTATTTTTAAACTTTTTAACGTAGAGAGTATATTTTAAGGGGCAGTACTATGCATTTTCACAGCACATAGTTACTTGATTGTGCTATAAAATGGCACTGTTCAATGTTTACAAAAAAGCTCTCTCTCTTATATATATATATATATATATATATATATATATACATATATATATATATAGACAAACTTGACGTAAATTTCAAAGTCAATTGTTTTAACTCCTCGACATTGGGCCTCTCTCTCTTTAAAAGTTTCAACTCATTCTGAAACTTGATCTGATCATCCACCCACAACTGTCCACTAAATTGGGTCAAATCAGTTCATTTTCAGCTTTATAGAGTCATAAATCCTCCACAATAAGGATTAATGTTTCAAGTATTGTATGCTGGAATAATATTGAAACAATAAAGCCTGTCAAAGAACCAGGGAGCATTCTTCATAATCAATAAGTTACTTTTTGCAGTTAGCCTCTAGGCCTGCACAGCGTTGACAAAATTTTGGCATTAGTGGGATCCCATACGCGCTGCCTTGACGCAATAGCAGCCGTCCTGCTGCTATCTCCAGTCTTTCAATTGAAAAAGAAAAAAAATCATAGGCATTTCCCACGGCTTGCGCTACAAAATGGTAATAAAAGTGCAAAAAAAAAAAAAAAAAAGAATTTTAGGAAGTAGCAGGAACACGTGGAGGTAAGAAAAAGCCGAAGGTTACGCGAGACACAGCAGGTGGTCTGATGCGGGGAAAAAATAGTATCTTCCTGCAGTGGAAAGAACTTTATTCACCACAAACCAGCTTAATTCAGCACTTTATCACCCCCAAAACTGCACAACAGTCATGTTTAGGGATGGAAATATTATGATCTTCTATGTAGAACTAGAAAATTCTGGATTTTTTTTTTTTTTTTTTTTTTTGAGGAACCAAGTGAAGCGAGTCACGCAGCCAAGGAAGCTTTCAACTGGCTTTAAAGGAAGTGAAATATGTCTGCTGGAATGGTTACTTGGGTTGGCTGACTTTCGCGCCGATGGCGTCATTAAAAAAATAAGTTTACAGAGAAAACCCACCGGTGTGTTCAATACTTATCATCCTCGCTGTATGTTGTTTGGCATCGGCGGATATTTAGTGAGATCAGCCTGTGCTGACACTAAATCTCTGTGTACAGCTGCAGGTTAATATTTGATTTACGACGACAACAACGCGCAGTGTGTGTGTTCGTCCATCCCAAGGCTGATGGAGCAGGGGAACATGGCAGATGTGCAGATGGTCATGAAGTCAATCAGCTGTTAAAGCAGCCACGGCCTGACCCCGCTTGGCCATCAGTCACAGCGGATAGATGCCAGTCAGTGTGTGCCTGCGTGTGTGTGAGTGCGTAGAAACGTGTTTGCGTGTGTTTTTGCTTTCGTGGGTCAAATGGAATCTGACATCTGCGAATCATATTTCATTGGCGGAAAATGAGGCTTTATAAAGAGAATGTATGCGGAACCTTGACAAGACGCATGCTAATGTATCGTTCACCCTTTTTCTGCAAACAAGTCTTCGCTGCCTCAGGAACTCACAGGGCCCTGATTCTTATGCATTAGCAGGAAGCTAATTTATTCCTGTTTTATTCAGTTTGGCTAAGACTCCTGGAAGTAGATGTTTATCCCAGGGATGTCCCGATCAGACATACGTCTGTCAAAGTCCGATACGTAACCAGAACTCAAGCAAATACCAACAACTTAGATTAGCTAGCACAGCTAGTGGAGCAGCCACACCCTGACTCCAAATTGGCTTCTCCAAATTCAACACAAAATGCATCTTTTAATGAGCATTATTATTTTTAAAACTTCATAACAAGCATCTGTAGCTCTTACTAAAACATGGTTTTGTTATTATGACCTGCTCCAAATATAATTAGCCAATTTTTGCCCACATTCCTGGGGAATCTGTGCCTATGTCTTATGGGCAAAGGCCAAAAGTTCACAAATAAGCCTTGTAAAGTCTCACTCTTTTAAGAATTTCTGTTGCCTAAAGTGGACTTTATTTGACAGTTAATTGACATGGAGGTGGGTTGTCAGACTCTTGGAGGACAATCCGTACATGGATTATATGTACACAATCCCATCACCCCATCAAGTCGCATTCCGGCCAGGAATGTCTGGTTCGGTTCTAGCTAAGTTGGGTGAGTCCCCATTGGCAGAGTGTTCCTCACTGTTTGGGGAACACTCACAGGAACATGGTGGGAACGTGGGTAGGCTGTGCGGACGCAAGAGCTGTGGACCTTTGGGTGGTTTTTGACTAAGCTCCAGCTTCTCTTTGATGGAAATAAGAATTTCCGATATTTGCCCCTTTCCCTCCACATACTGCAGGTTTCCTAGCAGAGCCGTTTGAAGTGGCTTTTCATTGCTCCCTTGGGTCAATTGCGAACCCTGGAGGCGAACACTCATTGGGAGTGCCATGATGTACCCTGTTAATTAACTCCTGTCCGTTGCCGCCTTCAACACACTGGACGCATCACACTGAAGTGCTCTTAGACAGGAGACGAACCTGGACGCCAGCCTCAAATAGCTACAAATCCATACACATTGGCACCATTGTCTTCACTGTCAAAGTTCAGAGGAGACGCTGTCTTTATTCTCGAAGAGCATTCATTAACGATTATGCTCCCACACTGTTCCTTTAGAGGCCTTCTGTTTTTCAATTTCGAGTAGATGTGGCGTCGTTAGAGGTGGCAAGAGGCTAACTTGACGAAATAAGTTAGCCTCTGCTGTGGTTGAGCAGCTGTGGCCACCCAAACCAAGGCACCTTAAATCTCCGGTGGAAAGCTGGGCCACAGACAATGGCTCTTTTTAGAAGCTCCAGTGGGTCTGCCTTCAAGGCCAACCTGTCCAGTAGCACCTGTAATTAGTAAGGGTGACCTTTGGGGCCATTTGTAATTATAACAGAGCTAAGCTGTGATGATAGCACTCACAGAATGACCTAGAAAAAAAAAAAACCCTCAAGGTTCTTTTTTTTTTTTTTAAGTTTGAAGATTGGAATGGGATGACATTACTAACTTACTATATGATTTACTGCTAAATTCAGTTCCTAAAATCACTTTGCTGATAGCAAAAGCAGTTATAACTTTGACCAAAGCACTTTATTCCGCTTTCCCTTTCAAGCATTTATTTCTTTTTACTTTCTCTCATTGCAGCCACAAACTAGCAACGATGTGTTGGATGGGATTTCACTCCTTAAGCCTCCCACACAAAGACTTAATAACCTTAGCTAAAAATAACCAGCTGATTGTAAACAGTGGTGGGCCCACTTGTGCTAACCTGCTAATGCGCTAACAGCAGCACACTTTTCATTTGGCGCTTTTGCTTTGAAAATGTTGAGCGCTCCTGACTTCCCCTAATTCCTTTCTAATAACTGTATTTCATACAAAAACAAAATAACGATGTAAATACAAAGTTTCCGCTGTATAATGACAAGGATAACTTGCAGTGTCTCTTTGTAGTGGAAATTCAACACAAATAATGACAAAACTGGTAAAACCCACCTTTGTGTACAACACCTGCATTGAAAAACAATGGCGGGGAACTAACTACGCGTTATTTGGGCTAACGCTAAACAGAACTAATCATTTTTTTATTTTCTTTTTACATTATGTAAAATTTCCTACTGACATGTACCCCAAGTGACAACCTTTTTTCAAAAATTTGTCACTTGTGCCTCAAAATTAGTTTTATTAGTCAAACTGAGACCCAAACGGACTCTTTGGATTGGAAAGGTTCCAGAACGTCCAGAGATCAACCAACACAAAGTGGAAGAAAAAGGTTTTGTAGTTAAAACTTTTTTTCTATACTATCTCTTTCTTTGATACCCATAAATAAAATCTGTTGAAGCCAACTGCCATTAGGAGTCACCAAATTAGTAAATGTGAAGAACATTAGCGAATAAATGACGTCATGGACACTGTGGGTTTTTTTTTTTTTTTTTTTTTTAAAGGAGTGACAAAACAACGCCCCAAACATTAAGCATCTTCACTTCCCCCTTCTTAGAATATAAGGGACAAAATCTGTAGGCTTCGAATTCAGCTTACATAACGCCGCGGCTTCATAAAGTGCTGTCAATGTGCCTCTTCAAGGTGGGTGGAAGCTTTTTTGCATCTCTCGGTGCTTTTTCCAACCTACAGCTCTCGGGAGAATCATCATCACTTCTTTTACTTCCTCTCACTCCAGCGGTAAAGAATCCGTTCACACCCATGTGGAGCAACGTTCCCATATAGGACCATAAAGGAAAGTCTCTCTGTTCCTTCCCTCGCGTGAGATATCACCATAGAAACTACAACCCATGCCAGCGCAAAAGACAATCCTTTCATTCTTCTGTCCCTTTGCTTGCAGCAATGTCCAAACCTGGAATTATTAGACTTCCTCTGGCGTGATGGCGAGTTTCCGTGGCGAAAATGAATCGAACCGAGAGGCGCTTTCAACAGGGCCCCGTCGTCACTGCGTGGCTATTTATGATCACACGTACGATCCTGTGCCCATTTCTCTCCCTCTTTTTTTTTTCTTTTTTTTTTTTTTGCACAATAATGGAGAAACGGTTTAGTTGTACAGCTTGTTGGCCTGCAGGGGCAAATTTGGAGCGCGGCAGCAGTCGACTGTGACATTTGAAGAAATTGAGAGAGACGAGACAGAGACGAAGAGGCGGGGAGGAAGGGGGAAAATGTCTGACGTGAGCAGCGCGCCTCAATCTCACGAAACGGCCCGGCCGATGTTCTAACGAAATGAGAATGCAAATAACAGACGGAGCGCATCCATTAGCAGGATCCTGTGTGTTTCATTATACAAATACAATATTGTAAGAAAAGAAAAAAAAACCACAAACATAAAAAAAAAAACAAACAAATCCAAAGTCAATGGAAAACAAACGTCAGAGAGTAGAAAATTAGAACTTCTTGCTCCATTTGGCTAAAACTGATGTGAAAACTGTCACTACAAAAGCACACGGTTATCCAGAAATGATTTATGCAGGAAAGGGAGAGCAACAACAGTTGTTTTTGTTTTTCACGTACGGATCATTTCCTTTCCGAGACGTTTGCGTGGAAAGGCCGTCTGACTTTGGGGTCCTCTGGATCCCGATGTGGACTTCTCCTCTGGCGTTTGGCCCTTGGAATGCTTAATAATGAAGCTAATAACTGTCACCGGTGTTTGATTAAGCCCCTTCGCCAGCAGCCCAGGGGCCCCAGGTGGACCCGTCGTAATTAGCACGCGGTAATTAATTTACAGAGCAGTCGTAGGTGAACGGGACTGCCCCGGAGGTTAAAAAAAATAAATAAAAAAATAGAAGCCTTTGTTCTCTCAGACAAAATAAATTATTTTCCTGGAAGGCGAGACGGAACATTTGAACTGTATTTGAAATTCCAGCAGGACAAATCTCATTGAACTTCACCTTGTTTTTGTGTTTTGTCATTCCATTTCTTTCTCGGTAAATTGAATTTTCTGGTAATCGCGCTGCGACTGTTATGGTTAAAAAGAAACAATCATATTCAGATTGCATGTTTTTTTTTGGGGGGGGGGACCTACAAACATAATCAACCTGAGTTTCTAAACAATTTTCAAAGGATGTTAAGAATTTTTTATTGACATGTACACTTGATTGGTGGAGATAAATATAAACCAACCCAGGAAAAAAAACAAAACAAAACTGGAGACTGAGGTGGAGGTTCTTAAGTTTCTGGTAGAAAAACTTGCATGAACACAAAGCCACAGACAACAACGAACGCCGTAGATTGAATCACATTTGTGAATTAGCGTGGCCCAGTCAAAGTCAAGACCTAAATCAGATTATGAATCCGGTCAGGGCTGAAAATCGATGGTGACGGTCTCTTTCTAGCTGATGCGATTGATCCCCAGCCAGCCTGAACAGATCAACAGACAAACATGTCAGTAAACAGAAAAATGCCTTCATGTGAGGGTCTAAACTAATTTCTACAAAATCCTACAGGTTTTTATCATTTTCTTTTGCTGGAATAAGCTTTTACTTTGACATTAAAATGTCACTCTACAGTGAATACTTTATAGCAACTCGGAACCAAAATGCTGGTCGACAAAGCATCGACCCGGTGAGGATGTATGGAAATGCTCGTCACACTTCTCAGAAAAGTTAGAAACTATTCACGTCTATGCAACAACATTAAAGACTTGGGTTTCAGTACTTTGTTAATGGCCTCTATTGTTGCCCCCTGCAGAGGAATACATGCTCTGACGGCGCTTTCAGTTGACTGGAAACATTCAGCAAGTCAGCAATCGGAGCTCCTCAAAAGAAAATTGCGGAGGGTCTGTATTTTTAAAAATGGAAACATGACAAAAAAAAAAAAAAAAAAAAAAAAAGTACAAATTGAAAAGTAAATTAATTCAGCCACCAACAGTCTGTCTTGGCCGCGGTGCCACAACTGGCTGGAAACATCCAGTTAAATTAGGTGACATCAAGACTCTCGTAGAGAATCATGTCTTCATTCGGTGACGTGAAGCGTGAAATTATCTCGCCCCCCTTCGGCAAGTTGGCCACAAAACAAGCGGTTCTTTAAAAGACGAGCTCGAGTTGAAATGACTTGACATTCGACTCAGCGGCGCTACCTGCGCCCTTCGAGACGCCGTGGAGAGTAATTGGATGTTATTCCACTCTGGACCACCTGTTGGAACATCAGCTTGAAGGTTGTCCTCGGTGGGATTGCTGATCTTACTCTTCTCCCTATAACCCGAGAAAGTCAAAGAAATTCAAAGCACTTCCCCCCCATTCCAAAGTCTAGATGGGAGCTGACGTCTCGATCGCCTGCTACCGAGCCAAATTTCCCGGCTTTCCTCTCTGTTGGTATCGTCTCCTTGAACAGTTGTTTGTTGTTGTTTTTTTGTTGTTTTTTTTGTCTTCTCCTTTCTTCCTCTGTGGACATTTCGCTCTTTCACACTTGCCAATTCATTCGATTTACAACATGCACGCACATCGAGTGCGCGGTCTGGTGTGAGTAGATAAGAGGTGTGTGGAGATTAGCCCAGGGACTGTTGTCTTAAGCGATCCAATATGAAAGAGGATGCAGGGGGCGGGGGGGAAACGGCAGGTCAGCACCGTCAGAGCCACTGATCAGCTAACACAGAGACGGAGATCTCTGTGGACTCTGTGGACGTTGTATACAAAACATTACTGTGATCCCAGTGGGTGAGGAATTAGTCCTGACCAAAGCCAACACAGGATAGATGACGGGGGGGAAAAGCTTGACTCTGTCGTCTTTGTGAAGGAACCGGCTAAGATATACTACTTTATACAAGTGTCTGCCGAGTTCTAGCTGCTTGTGTTTAACTTTCTTTTTAGTCCTGTTTACTTTGAACAACACCGTAATTCGACGAACTTGATTGACCTCAGACTTGCGCGGCCTTGGGTGTGAACCCTTGCTAAGAGAAGGACATGAAAAAATGGACCCGCTACTGGCGTCGCCAACACAAACACGCCAGCTGTTTGTGAAGAAATTTCAAAGCCGTTTCTTCGTCGGTGCACGACACGAACCCTGCAAAAGCGAAAATCGAAACATCCGCAACGTTTCTGGCACAACTAAGATACTTTAACAATTTTTTTTTTTTTTTTTTTTACACATAATTTTTTTGCCAAAGGTTTTTCGTTCAGAGGCTCCTTTAACCTTCGTGACTCTCCGACCTGAAGTTTATTTGCGCACGCTTCAGCAACAAGGTAATGCAAAGTGCTCTATGTGATAAAAACATGGTGACAAATTGTGACACAAGCAATAAACACGTTACATTTTGTGGATTGCCATCATCAAATACACATTAAAATATGTCGATCAATGTTTAGGCCTGACTTCAAGGACGGTTTTCTGGGAGTTTGTTCCAGATTTGCGGAGCATAGAATCTGAATGTTGCTTCTTTGGAGTGTTGAGGCAACAACAGGTCTTAAAACCCTGTGATATGCACAACAGCATCACAGAAAGTTCTCAATTTACTCATTTTCAGGTTGTATTTTCATATCTTTTGATCAATGGAGCCACATGAGTTCAGAATCCGTTTCCTCTTGTTTGTTGCAGCAGCAGCCGATAGTTTGGAACGAGTCTTCGAGGCCAACGAGAGACGTCCCCGATCGGAGAAACTCCGCACCACGTCTGTGCAAAAAAAAAAAAATATTGAAATTAGTCACACAGCAAGAAACCTCTCATCAGATTTCCAACGTCATTTATCTTCTGCCGCAGTAGTTGCCAAACCCCGGTGGGCCCGCTGGGCGCGCTCAGCAGCGGTTCTGTCTGTAAGGTGTTCTCGTTGTGCCGCATTAGGGAAGCAAGCCAGAGAACGCCTTCTCTCTCCGCCGTATTTATGCTATACTTACAACAGTACAATGAGACGGCTTAATATAGCATTGCTGGTAATTAAGTGTTCCGCTCCTCTTTGTTTCCTTGGCACGTTTCGTGAACAAGACAATGCTTCTTCCAGCGTAAAAGCATAATACTTGGGTGTTCATCAAAGTGCAAGCTGCCAAAACCCGTCCTTGTTGATGACAAACAGCTATTCTCCAATGGGGGGGGAGGGGCGAAGCCTTGGCAGGCAGCAGTGATCCAGTCCTACAGAGCCTGGAGGAACAGCACTTCCTGGATGTGGAGGGCTGCCAGTATCAGCTCTCAAAGCCTCGCGGAGGTAATTGTGATTACCTGATTATTATAGAGGCCAGATTTCGCAGACATAATGCACTGTTTTTGTTGTATTATTCTCCCCTCCGCCCCCCCAAGGAGTGTAAAAGTCAGGACGATCGTATTCTTCGCAACAGGAGTGAAGCCTTTGCATTCGTAGCACCTGTTTTCGGTTGTATTTTGGTGTTCCCATCAGTCGTACGTGATTGTGTGAATCTGCGTGAGCAAAATTCAAGATCACTTTAAACGATTAACCATGGCTAATTACTGAAATAGTCAACTAATTTAGTAATTAGTCATTCTAAATCACTTTGCACAATTAGCCATAATTTATCAATTTACATAATAGTCAACTAATTCAATAATGACTAATTCAAAATCAATTGAGTAGAAATCGGGGCTGAAATGATTAGTCGTGATGAAGTGATTATTGAAATAATTTTCAGCAAATTTAGTAATTGATTAATCATTAGATTTAGTATTGTCAAAATAAGACCATTTTTTTTCCCTGAAAGAACGTAAGAGCAGTAATAAAGTCAAAATTTTATATAAAAAAAAAAAAAAAAAAATATACATATATAAATTTATTATATATATTCAAGTGGAAGAAGGAAAAAAAAACCCTCATGTCTGCAAATAAGTTCTACCCAGAACTCCTCCTCTAAGGGTGTGGTTTCAGCTTCACCTGGTTCAAATTCAAATTTAGGCACTAAAATGTCTATTTTCTTTTTTTTTTGTTTTGTTTTTTTTTTATGCTTAAAACTTGCTCTTGTGCATATTTCAATGTATTTCTAATATAGCGTGAAAAGGTTTAAGTGGCAAACATTTTTGTTCTTATGCCTTATTGTCAGAATAGTTGTGATTAATCAACTAGTAAAACAATCACTCGTTGCAGCCTGAACACAAACCAACATTTTGATGATTGTCTGTTGTTGCTCCGTTACACATTTGCAAAAGTATGAACAAAGGCGTCTCCCGTAACACAGCCAGTCGTCCCCGGTGCCAGACAGCTTCCTTCTTGCTCAGGGCTACTTGGCTTCAATCTGTCTTTCCTCCTGGTTTCCTTTCCCCTGTGAAGTCCGCCCAGAGCAAGATCATGTTTGATCCTCGCTCTATCTTCCCATGGATCTTTGAGACTTTTGAGTATTCCATCGCCATTCCGAAACCGATGATGATATAGTGTCTTTTCTTTGCACGACACAAAAGGGTGTTAATGGTTTGAGTGTAGAGATGAGAGTAGCGCTTACCTAATAATGTCTTACTTGACATTCTGTAGTTGTCAGGATAATTAAATCCAATAAGTAGGGGTTTTTCAAAAGTGGGTGTGCACTAACCCTAACCCTAACCCTACGTGACGCAGAGGGACGCCACATGACAGAATAATTATTTCTAGTCTGCATTTTCAGTATTTAAAGGCTGTTTGAGCCGCACGCAGTGTACCAGGGCGGTTTCAACACACAAAATACGCTGGTAACAATGTTCAGAGGTTAATTCAACCCTGTGCTAAATGATTGGTGTTAGGTCCTATTGTCCTTTCCTCCGTCTCCTCCCAGAATCTGTTGGTGCAATCGTTGTTTGGGTAACTGACACTAAACCTCACACTGCGTCAAGCAGGTTGATGATGGACAGGTCTGGAAGTCGGTCCACAAAGACGCAACACTCAGCAAGAAAACCCCCTTTTTTTTCCCACTCTTCACCTGGGGGCATCCCAGGTGAGTCTAGCAGTGAAACGGACTTAGCTGTGTGTTAAACTTTATAACGACGACCCATAGGTAAGGCGGTGAGGTGCAGCTTCATACCGAAGTGTTGGCTCCTGTCTCTTAACAGTCATTGTGTGAGAGGTGGGGTACACTCTGGGCAAGTTGTGTGTGTGTGTTTGCGTGCGACTACGTTACAAACCTGACGTAGTTCCGAGAACATTTCTTGCTTATGTGCATGAAGACATTCTTGATATCGGGGAGATTTTAAAAATGACAAAAACAAAGGTCATTCTGGAAATGCAGTTTTTTTTTTCAGGTGGACACGGCCTGCTGACCTTTAACTTGATGTCTGCGTTACGGTCATTCGGTTGCAAGTTGTCTGAGTGAAAGAAGCTTGAGTAGGTCACTAAAGAGTCTCGTAAATGTGTGGTCACTTTAGATTTTATTTAGATGGAAGGTCTGATGAAGCATCGTGTTCAACGTGAAGCGCAGTTTTAATTCTATTCAATCGCTGAATTAAACTATATCAGTTGTTGGGGAGGTGCGCCACTCAACCACCTATTAGCATTTCACTTTATTCTCTTGTCATTCACGTGTGGATAGACCGCACAAGACGACCCCAGGGACACACATTATGTCTGTGGATCTCTTGACTTGTTCAGTTGGGGATTTTGAGAGGTCGAGATACGGTCCGCTCTCATCCTCGGTTCATGATGTGCACTGTGCCTCAGCCAGCCACAAAAACTATACTCCTGTTCAGTTGTTCACTGGTGAAAAATGAAGATCCCTTTTTTGTGTTTGAATAAATGCTGGAAGACTTTATGGGGGTAAATGATCTCTAACCGGACCAGCATGAACCAGCTGGACGACGTTCAGTATTGAGTGAAAACTCTCCAGGTTTGGATTCTGATGATCATGTCTGACAAAACGACGATCATTTCGACCGAGTTGGGAACGTAGAATGGTGAGATCTGACTCCCAATCACAACGCGCACTTGCCTGTTATGATGTCTTCTTCTGCATTTGCCGTTGCTTTTACAACTTATCCAAATCTGACAGTTTATGCCGAGGGACACTTGGAAATGAAACAATAGTAGTTTTCGGCCAGTTCAAAAAATTAACTTCAACACTCTGACACATGTTGCACCCGTGTTCATCAGTTGCTGTCAAAATGCCGAATACTCGTAATTCATCTTTAATACACATGGATCGTCAGGGAAAATGCGGGAAACACCTGCATGTTTTTTCCCCGTAGTATTTGGTGTTAATTTTTTTTCTTTCATTTTACAATAAGCATTTTTTAACCTATTACCTTAAAAAAAAAAAAAAAAATCTTCAGTTCTTTGAGTCCTTAAAGTCACAAAAGTAATGAAGAGAAAATTTGTAAAAAAAAAAAAAAAAAACTAACAAAAAAAAGAAGTACATTTTCACTAAATAAATAAATAAATGCTCAATTACAAAATGAAGACTTCCCAGTCATTCCACATTGCGCTAATACAGGATTTTTACAAAGCATCTCCACTTCCATGTTAAACAAGAATCCCCACCGGGCTGAGCTAATATGTGCTGCGGTTAGCTTGTCTGTAACATTGTGGGGCACTGGGTGCTGCTGGTCCATTACCACCTGAGAGCAGCCCCGGAGGACGCTGGTTTGTGGCCAGCAATCCTGTACTCACCCTTCCAACCCAGCTGAAGTATCCAAACAGGCTTTCCATTAAGCTGTGCAGCCGGAGCGCTGCTTTAACCACATCCTGCTCAGCTAATATGTCGCAGGGCTTTCCCACGGGCGGGAAAAGGAAGTGGTTCATAATTAAATTCCGAGATATTATGCGTGTAAAGTCGTTTGTTAAAAGGATGCAATACTAAAACTACGTCCTGTGTATGAATCTCACAGGCGTGCATCGACATAAAGCGAGAGGCTTGAACAGAGATCGTCTGCAGGTTGACAGAAGATGGCGAAGCAGGAGGATGTCAGGTCGCTGCCTGCTCATGCGCTTCGGGTTTAATTTTCCAGAGTTATGGAGCAGTATAAAAACAAATTGTACCAAAGTGAAATTTAAGAGTAAGACAAAGGACACCTCTTTAAATTAAGTGTGTTTGTATTCCATTATGTGCAACACAACAGTGAGTGGAAGACATTGTGTGAGATTGTACACACCAAAGCAATGCAAGACGGCCTTAAATGCAGGAACTTGACGACTGCCTGGTTTCATCAGGAGTGCACAACAAGATGTTTCATGTCCCTCTCAGTAAAGCCATGAATTAGTCTTTTTGGAATGCTAGTTATTGTCTGGATAACTAGCATTCCAGACAATAACTGGAATGCTTAATGACTGACTGCAAAAGTCAGTCATTAGTCACCATATGCTAACTATTCACTCCTGGATGCATAAAGTGGATAGTGTTTTATGTTTATCACATGAATGAATATAAAATGCAAAGTATTTTCCCTAGTTTTTGGTTTGAATGAAATTCAGGTCAAATTAAATGAAATCCTAATCTACATAAATAACAGGGATGGGACTTTGACCTGTCAATTATGCTGATTTTGACATGTTGAAAATGTCAACACCAGTGATTGAATTATTTATTTTTTTTCTTACAACAAAGGCCCTGGCCTGTGTACCTTAGGACCCTTCTATTCATGCATTTCTGGTGCGTCTGTAAATTTGACGCCCAAATGATACCTGCAAACTGTGACTCATAGCAGTTACTTTACTTGGCCTACAGGGGGTTAATTTTTCCTTGCGCAATCTGATGGGACCCTGGAAAAGACTGTTGGATTTATAAGTGGTGAACTTGTCAGCAAAGTTATTCAGGGCTAAAATAGCATCTCAATATGTTGCAGCAGCAGACATCCCCTATGCTACGATCAGCACCCGCAGTCCATGTTCCTTTTTTTTTTTTTTTTTTTTTAAGGATTTTAGGAGCTCTCTTGGTCTTTATTTGACAGAGAACTGGCAGGAAACTGGTTTATGAGAAAGGGAGAAGACAGAACATGAAAATCTGCTTGGGGCCCAAAAAAATGCTTGTGCCGGCCCTGCGTCGATCCATTTACATTTTTAATGCGATATCTGAAGCGGGGTTAAACTCCTATTGCTACCCCTGGTGTTTTAAATCAACCCAGCCCTGATCCACATTTAATGGATCCTTTGCCTGAAAAAAAAAAAAAAAAAAAGAAACAAGAAAAAAAGCCCCCCGCCCCACACCACAGGACATTTTAAGGGACATGCTTGAACTTTTACAGAAAGTGGCTATAAAACCCCAGCGAGCCACACAGTTTTAAACCTTTTAAGCTGGCACAGCTGTAGCTGCAGCCAGGACACTTCTGAGGAAGTGAGCGCCTTTAAAAAGCTCATTAAAACTCCGAAGCCCTTCTCCGACTTAATAGATGACCCGTTCGCCCTGCCATTGCCGCGTACTTTACCCTCTTTCCCTATATTTTAATAGTTTTATTTAGCATCACCCCTTGGGGTGCGAGCCAATGACATGGGTGTAATTACAGAGAGCAAGCTATGGGAGCTGAGCTTTTACCCTGTCATGTTTGTTTAAAGCTTTATTCACAACCAGACCTTTTTTTTTTTTTATCATTATTATTATACCCTCTTTCTCCTTGAGTACTCGCCCTTCTAGCTCTTTGTGCTCTGTTGGTGTAGCTAATTTAAGGCCGGGGAAACAAATCATCGCCATCGGCAACGGGAATCATGCGTCTTCTCATTCCAGCGGAGCCGCGGTAGAGTCCAACACGTTTGCCCCTCCCGCCCCCGCAAAATCTCGATTTTCAGACCCCTGGGCTGTAAAAGCGGCTCGGTGACCCCTTTCATGCAAAAATCATTGAGTGGACCTCTTCGAAGTCTCGCCCGCGTCTCCCGGCGAACTAGCAGGCGGCAGGATTTACCGCCATCGCGTAACGCTCACCGCGGACATAAACAACGCCACAGCGAGTGAAAGTCCCACGGCCATTAAACGAGACGGGGGGGGGAAAACTAGCTAGCATAGCGGCGAGCTGGATATGTCAGTTGAGCGGAGTATATAAAAATGTTACAAGCTATTAAAAACCAGGACGATTCTCTGTATTGTGGGGGGGGGAAAAAAAAAAAAAAATTCTCTGTCTAACTTTATTATTAAGTTAGCCACCGAGCCGCTCCAGGAACACACGACGCCACGCAAACACGTTTTGACGGACTTCGTGACGCCACGCCTTTGTCAGCCGCGTAACATTTTTTTTAGGCTTGTGGCCGTCTAAACTATTACCTTCATTATTTTAATGAACATTTTTTTTCCAATTCCACTCCTCTGTCACTCGCCTCACTGGCGGCATATAATGCAATCAGTCAAACATGAATGAGGTATAAATGGAGCCACTCATGACTCTCAATGAGACTCATCATCCAGTGGGAAGAGAATAGTGGAGTCGGTAAAGACGCAGGTGGAGAACGTGGTTGTTTCCAAACATTTTTTTTTGCAGTTTTTATTTTTCCTCCCCCCCCCACCTATTTACCGCTGGCGGTATTTTTTTCTTCTTCTGTTTTTTTTTTTTTCTTCTCATTGGAATAAGTTGGCATATTGCCAGAAGCCTGTGCAGGTCCTTCCAGTTTAATCTCTGTGATTCTTAAACCAGCAGCTTTTTTTTCGTTTTTTGTTTGACTCAGTCGATGAGTGGAAGAAGTATAACCCAGGGAGAAAAAAGAGGATTCTGATCTTTGTGATCCCTCTACTTTGATGAATCATTTAAAAATACTCGATGGGTTACAAGCAGAAGGCGCTGGGGCTTAGAAATGGATTTGTTTACGCGGCATGCAACAGCCGACAGTCGTAAATCAAACTTCATGGTGAAAAAGAAAAAAAATGTAAAAAGGAAAAAAAAAAAAGAGCACCTTTTATCTGGAAATCACTTTTTGGTTGTCGAGAAGGATTGTTTCAGCTGTTGGTAATGCGAGGTCTTCTACTCATTGACTTGGTTTTCTAGATACACTCACATTGCGCAAAAAATATGGCTTGACACATTGTGTGCATTTTGTTTTTCAAAGTAGATGTAGAGATTGGTGGTAGTAGGCTTGTGCATGTGTTGAAATACGTGATCATCTCATATGCGAAACCAATAAGAGACATTATGTCTGGAATGAACTTGCCATCTGGCAAACGGGCAGTTCCCTGTGGGGCAGCATGGAGCTGCCATTATTTAACCTTAAAGGTATATTAGAGATGATTTTGGTCGACCCATTGATTTTTTTTTTTTTCTTTTCTTGAAGGGCAATGAGTTAATCCGATGAAATCGCTCAACCCTCTTCGGCCTCTCCTTTGACCAAGATAATGAAATTTTGTCGTTTGAGACGATCAGTCGGAGAGAAATGAATGGAAACCACAAAAGAGCGAGTGGGGGGAAACAGAGAAAAGAAAAGGGAAGAAAAAAAGCTAAAACGCTTCCCAAGTGAATATATATATATAACTGGGGAAAAAAGAGATGGGAAACACACAGAAGCTAAAACACAACAGTCTTCGAAACCCTGGAACTGTCGTCAAAATAACTTTATTGACCACAATTGTGTGTGTAAATGAGGAATTTGACTTCTTTTAGCAAACGCTCGATATGAAGACATTACATATAAATCACAGCCAGCACTGACAGAAAAGTCTCACTGTTGTTAGTGCATTGCTGTCCAAGCAGCAGGAGGCTGGAAGTGTTTTACTTCCATGTAACGTGTGGAAGGAGAAAATCTTTCGACTTTAAAGAAAAACGCGAAGACCAAATTGAATTTCGACATCAAAGGAAACATGCCAGCTTATAAATTGTTTACAATTTTTTTTTTTTGCAAGATTTTGCCCTAGGATGAAGTGGTTTTTCAAATTAATCGGATATTGAATTAGGTGTATTCTGCTAAGCTTCAATGAAAACACTGTTTTTTGCATCATGCAAGAGGCAAGACTCGGATATTACTACTGGCAAAAACGGCAAAGAAGACAGGAAGTAGAAGGGTCAGGAGATGCTGATGATCGTGGAACGATGATCGGTGTCATTTTATTATGATTTACATGAAAATTACGTTAAGTTTTCACATAAATTCTTATTTAATGAAAACCTCTCAGTTGAGAAATACTTTTTTTTTCCTTACAGTAGCAGAATATCTACAATGATTTGCTCAAATTCATAATGGAAACTCATCTAATGTGTTACTGTTTGATAAACAATCAGACTGATTTTCTGAGACCGATCACGCTGAATATATCAGCCAATTCCAGTCACTAGCCAGTTTCCAATTTAAAATGAGGGAGAGAAAAAAAACAGACAAGTGTAGGCATGGCTGAGGGGAATATTTGGGAGATTATCCCCAGACTGGTACAAGGAATTTACTCAGATCTTGAGGCCGAGATGAGAAAAACCATGAACCAACAGTTTACGCAGATTTTCAAGCGATAAAGAAGTTGTCAGGTTTCCGCAGCCCCAGAGCTCAGTACGTCTTTCCCTCTTAGGCTCCTTTGCAGAGAGTTGAGTTCAGTGGCTGTCGGAGCAAATGGTTAGGAAAAAGGATAAAGCACTCATAAATATGATGGCCTTGTGCGGTTTTGTCAGTCAGGAACACACGGGTTGTGTAAATGGAATGATAATGGTTGAACAAGAACAATGTCTCGACCTCTTGTGGCGGATTTATCGTACTTTGTTTCGGTTCACCTCATTTGGCGCTTTCGGATTTTACAGCCTGGCCACATGAGGAGGGTGAGGGGGGAAAAAAAAAAAAAATCCCCCACCGCCAACCAGACCGACCACACAGGAGGTCCCTTTGTGCTTTGTCTCAGATCTTTATTTTTGGACACGGACGACTGGCTGCATGAAGTGATGGAAGACTTGTGGGTGTTGATGTGAATGCTGAACATTTTAACACCAAGGATTTCACACAGAAAAAAAAAAAAAAACCCAAACCCACCTTTTTTTATCCTCATTACAAAAAAAAAAAACATTTTCCACCTTTATGTAACTGATCCAACACTTGTTGCGCAATTCTCAGCACACCTGCCGCACATGCGTTCACACCAGCGCAACCAACACACACACACACTACCTAAACCCTCCTTAGACAGCAACAGTAATGAGGATGTCGTTAATTTGCCCAAACGAGCGGAGGCCTTTAGCGTGGGCTAGTAATTAATTACCAGCAACAGTGTTAGTTAATTAGCTCCACATGAAAGGAGAAGGGTGGCGGTGGATGAGGCGCGCTGTGTTTGTTTTAATAGGCAGAGATGGGATTGATGGTGAAGATGTTTGCATCCCGCTGACTTTATGTGATGATCCGTCGACTTGAACGTTGCGGGTCTGTCACGAGGTACGGGATATCTACCGAACTGGGGCAAAATGTACTGCTTAACGTTGCGTAGGTGAGAGATGCTAATGTCATTAAAAAGTCTGGCAAACTACAGATACTGTAGCCTGGTCATTTCCGTCCTACGCAATTCAGCTTGATTCAGACTGAATCGAGCTGACTTGAATTCCTCCGGCAGCCAAGTCCAGAGCGTCTGTACGAAGCCAAGCGCAGAACAAACCACACTAAAACATAATCATTTTAATCATGCAATTTTAACTGTTCAATTAAATTTATGCGTAACAGAGGAAAATCAGCAAATTTATTTTTTTGGCAAAATGTACGCATTTTGCCAAATATATAAATTTTTTCATCCCTCTCCCACCCCCTCCCACCCCCTCCCCCGCAATAACTAGACCTTGCACACTTGTCAAAGTGTGATTTTTGTTTTTAAACCAAATTTTAATTACAATATTGTTTTTAACCACCTCAAACATTAAAGATGTTTCAATGCTACAATCAAAGTCAAAAAGAGTCTCTTAAATATAAGAGTCCATTTTTGCGGAGTGACGCGGAACGCACCACTCGAGTAAATTCAACCCAACGATCCAAAGCATCATGGTGCTTACCGGCTGCTCTTTGCAGTTTTCTGCTGGGCTTTCTCTTAGCACAGTCAATATGATTCCAGATACAGATTTTGTTAGCGCTGCCAGTGGCCTCAGGTCCATCACTTTTCCATGTACCTGCGCGTTCTGGTTACCTCAGATTAGTTCCACCTGGTCTTCCCCCACTGATAGGCACAGAGGCTACAAGGTAGTTTGCCAGCAAAGATGGTTGCTGAAAGTTGCGTGCTACTAAAATCTTTTCCTTCCTTTGTGTGTCTGTGGAGATATGTAAACGTTGTTGCCCCCCCCGTGGGTTCAGAAACGAAATCCAGTTCCCACCCACACCCTGCTTATCTCCTGCCAACCCCTCGTTAGCTGCTGCTACCGCTTTGTTAGCTGCGGGCTAAAGCCCATCCTTATCAACCCAGATACAAAGTCGTACTCCCTGAGGGTCACAGCACCCTCTCGATGAAATCCTGCTACTCAGCATTACTGCATGCTTATATACATATTCAGGCCTGCAGTGCAGCTTCAAAGAGACCCTTTTCACCCTGGCCTTTAATTCTTTGATTGCTCTTTCATAATTTATTCCAGTTGGCTTTGGTGCTTTTCAGTGGATGCACAGCTCTTTCATGGTCGGCTAAGATAAATGTGAGTTGCAAAAATGCATGGAAACACTTTAAAGAAGCCCCCCGACCCCCACTTTGAATCAGTCCATTAGCTCCAGCTCTGACATATGACAAAATACAACCCTCATAAAAAAAAAAAAACATCCAATGTGAGATTCTGTCAAGTTGTATTCAGTTATTTAAGATGGTATATTGGTGTGAGTTTGTAAAAACAAAGTCAATAAATCAATCAGCTTCAACTGAGAATATTCAAATGGAGTAAATGTTTCACAAGAAGCTATTGCTAAGGTTGTTGCTACTGAAGTTCTACTTCAGATTTAAAGTTAATAAAAATGGCTTGTTTAAAACAAACACGTTGGTTGTGGAAGAAGGAAATTGCTTAATAAAAAGCTTAGTATTCACGCTTACTGCATAGAACATTTTTTTTCTATTTCTGCTCTTTATAGAGTAAGACATTAGCCAGCTAATTAGCTGGGTTGTTAGCTTGTTTAGCTAGTGTGAAATCTACTGCTTAGCACGTGAGCCACGTTAGCCTGTTAGCTTGTCAACTGCCCGTTCATAAAGAATGGGCTGATAAACAGTTCCATGCCATCATGACTTCCCAAACAACTAACTTTCTGTCATGTAAACGAGAAGTGAACGAGACGCCACGGGAACAAGTGAAGGAGGTGCTAGCGGGGAAAGCGTTAGCCTTGGGGGAAACCCTGCTCTCGCGAAACTGACATTTATGACACCGTATTGGACATAAAAAAGAGCAAATGTCTGGTAAAAAAAAAAAATCTTAAACATATCTAATCTATGCTAGAGAATTTTTGAGATTGATCTCAAGATTAGATATTTTTTTTTACCTATCCTGCCCCTGATATGGATAGATATTTTATTACAAAGACTCTAAACCGAAGACTCTACCTCCAGATCGGTAGCTGGAGGTGGAACCTAAATGAAACCAGTGTTGTTGTCCATTTTCAAAGCTATTCAAAAGCCACATCTGTGGGTAAATCGTAGTACCACTAAAAGCTCAGGCGTCCGTTTAGTGGTCAGGAATAAAACACCATTGCTCGACGTTGTTTCTTGTCACTTTGCTGGTTAAATAATCCTCGGAGCGTTCCGAGCGACGGGCTGCATTATCTTGGAGGTTCCACGGCCTGCGTTGGAAGGCAGCGGTGTCGTACCGGTATGGATGTAAGCAGCAGTTCCCTTCTGACCTTTTACTGTGCTCTAATCCTCTCCGGGTCTCTGTCTGGATGATTCAGACAAGACAAGGTCGGGGGACGCCGCACAAACACAGTCTTGATTTAGCCGGATGGAGAACGGCAGTGTGAGCGAGTTTGTGTGAACATAAGACTGGTGAATGATTACATGTCTTTCAGATTAAGAAACCCCCGGAATGTGTTGCGCCCTATTTTTTATTTATTTTATTTCAAAATGAGAAATTGGACTCCGGCTTCAATTTAGCCAAGAGATCCGCAACGCCACGGCTACGGCCAATTATAATCGATGGAGCTGTGTCTGTACACAACTGAGGGCCCTTTGCATTATTAAAGCAATGATGAAGTACATAGTTTACTGGATGGTTTTCAATTAATCAGCTTTCATTGGATTATTCATGAGGCTACGGGGAGCCGTTTGAGCAACAATGCAGCGTGATGCTCAAACACCAACGGCCGCCTTCTCTGCTCAATAATTATGTTTTCTTCCACTCCCCTGCTTGAAATATGAGCGTCTAATAAAACAAACTCTGAGCCTTTCCAGAGACGCGCTCTAAGTGAAGTGTTCTTTGGTGTTTTATGCAGTGTCTTGTTTTGCTTCTTTTAGTTATGGCTCTTTTTCTTTTTTTTTTTGTCATCCACCCATCCACCACTGAGCGGAAAGCAATGGACACTCTGGTGCCCGCTATTAATTATGTATACAACTCTCATGCAAGTCTTATCTGGACCAGGAAGGATTAATAATAGAACAGCAAAGTAATTACTTGCTGCTCGTCATAGATATTTTCAATTCGCTCTCCCTCTAATTTTTTTTTTTTTTTTTTTTTAGTACCTCCTTTTTCTGTCTTTGTTTTTCGACTATTCAGAAAGTCCACTTCCAGTGTTGTCCTCTTTATGTCTGATCCAAACGGATCCGCATAACCTTTTAAAACAATGATGTGACCGTGAAGGAATGTACAACTTCAAATTTAAAAGGTTACGTCACACCTGCGGAACACAGCCTGTCTTTTTGTTGATTTGGGTGCTGTTAACTTTAACCAGTTTCTCCGTTTTGAAGTTTTATGATTTTGGTTTCGTGTGTCAGAGCGTCAGTGGTGAACGGGTACTGCAGCGGCTCCGGTGGTTCTGTTGTCAGGGAGAATTCGTGTCCAGAGGCGAAGTGCATTATGTCCTGTCCTCAGCAGCCTTCTGGAGATTTTTAAAAAGCAAGTTAGTGATTTTTCACGGAAACAGCAACGCTGGTGACAAACCATTTCTCCAGATGGCTTTGTCTGCAGTGTCGGTGTGTGTGTGTGTGTGCATATATGTGTGTGTGAAGGCATCTCGTATTGAACGGTTGCAGTTTGTCCAGAAGGACCAGCATGGGGACGCTTTGAAGAACCATGGAGGTAGTTTTTTTTTTTTGGATTTCTTCTTCTCTCTAAATGATTCTTGTCGTCGTGATTTGCTTTTGCCGTTTCATTTTATTTTTCAAAACAGCTTCATTAATTAAAACTCATGAAAGTAATTGTGGATAGAGAATTTCCACAGTTTAGAATCATCCATAAAGTTTGCTTCGACTGGTCCTTGATCATTTCCATTCTGACTAGTTTCAGAATCTCTATGACGTCTCAATTTTGATTTGAGACATCATAATCCATTTTATTTATGGTTTCAGTTCTGTGTAGTTTTTATTCCTCTTTTTGTTTTTGGTCAATTTGAATATTTGAAAATACCTTCCAGTTCCAATGTAAGATGTCCCGTATAAAATGAAAGTTTTATTTGTTATTTATTTCATGTCAATTTTCCGATGTCCAGTTTTTGTCAAATTTCATCTTTAAATTCCATTTTTCGCTGATAATGATTTCTCTATAACAGTTTAAATGATGTTCAGATATGCTTGTGCAAAAGTTAATATTCTTTTGTCACATTTTAGCATTATATCACCCGACGTGATGTCATGTTTACTATTTTTTCAACTTTCATTGAAGATGTAGCAATCTCAACTCTTTTGCATCTCTTAATGGTGATTAGCGATGTTAGCACAGTTCACGTTGCGACAACTGTACCCGTCATTTGTTCTCTCTGGAGAATGTAAAGATTTCCAAAAGGCTCTGAACAGTTTCACATCAGCATGGCCAACAGCAGAGACTGAAACGTAGAAAAGTAGACCAACTTGACTATCAGACTTCCTGTTATCTGCGTTAAGATTCGCTCTCACTATCGGTTTCCTTTTAAAATATCTTCATTTTGCTCCCTCTGACGTTGTTTTTAAACACTGCTGCCGACTATGGCAAATCATCAGTAACTCAGTAATAATGTCAAAAACATAGATGGTGCTTTCACTGCATTAATCTTTAAAAAAGGCAAACAAACTCACCCCTATGCATCTCTAATTTCCACACGCACAGCAGAGATGAAATGATCATACACCTGTTTGGTTCAGTGTCCTGCCAAGTGATGCTCAACATTTGGCAGCTTCAGTGCTGTCATGTTTTTTTTTTGTTTTTTTTTTTAAGCTTTTATCACTGCTGTGTCATTGAAACCTTTATGTTGTGGGACTTTTCATCATTGTGCCACAGCTTCCTGCAAATGAGCTTTTATTGCTCACATTAATGCTCACATTAATGCCATTAAAGCCCCACCTTTATATATATATATGATGTTTTGTTTATATCAGTTTAAGGTGTTTCTAGCTATATTTTACAAAAATTGAGTAAATGTTTTGTGAATTACATGTAATTTAGATGTTCTACATGTAATTCTTTAGTGTGGAATATGGTTTTGGTTTGGTTAGTCTTAAGTACTATGGATTAAGAACAAGATAATGAAATGCAATCCAGATTATTTAACAGGAAACTAGCCTTCCGCTAACCTAGCTGTTATCTCTCTATGCATACAGAGCACTGGATGGATTCACATCTCCATTCAGTGCTCTGTGTTGAATTTCTCCCATTGAGCTCAGTTTCTCAGGAAAAAAAAATCACCCTGTCCAATCAGCAAATGGAAAGATTTGTCAACATGATGTCAATTTTCAGGACATTTTCGGAATTGTAGTTGGGCAACGACGACGACGGAGGAAGGGAACAAAGCCGTTCAGACCCACTTAGCCACGCTTCCAAATATTGAGGAATTAAAGTCGGAGCGAGAGGAATGTTCACAGCCAGTTGTTTACAGCGCACACAGTTTTTGATAATCTTCATAGCGTAGCTTCCTTCATAGCTGAACTGGCACATTTCGCATGTCATGGTCAAACGTTAGCAATTACGTCAAATCGGATCCAATCATTTTAATGTCAAGCAACCGTTTCTCAAACATGAGATTCCAGTTCAACTGCATGAAACAGATCAGATGGGAAACCATCCCAGCCCTAAACCTAGGGCTGGATTAATCTTTAAAAAAGGCAAACATTTACTTATGAAACCATAAGTAAATGGTTTCATTTACTTATTTGTTTAGCTTTATTTATATTATTGTGTAGCCATAGCTTGCTGCATTACTGCATAGTGCAAAAACACTGGGAGATGCCATTCCTGCTCTGCTTTCTGCTGCTCGTTTGAAAGTCGGTGAAAATGAGCCGCTCTGCTTATGATCAACTTTTTCTTGGTTGGGCCTGGATGTACTGGAGACATGCTTCAGTTTTAGTTCTCTTGGCCGATAACAGGTAAATGTTTGGTTTGGGCAGATCTAAAAGCATGAGGTGTTAATTAACATAAAAACAAATTTTCGCTCTCTAATACTAAAAAAAAAAAAAAGCCCTTCTTTGTTGTTGCTCCTTGAGTTCTCATTACTGAGGGACGCGTACAGATGTCAGTTGAGCATTTTCCCTGAGAAATTATCAGAATTTTCCCGTAAGCCCTCTTCAGCTCCGGAACCATTCAAGATTCCCAATTAAACCCCTTTGTGTTCCAATCGCATCTCTCCAGAGCGAAGGGAGCATGTTTGAAATCACTTTCCGCGTGCGCGCACCTCGCCGTGCCTGCCTGTCTCATATCAAATCAAAGTGTATTTATGTAATCAGGCTGTAATTACGCCACAAATAGCCGTAAAATACCGCATCCATATCCACAATGAGCCCCATCAACCTGCCCCTGAAGAGGGTGGTTATTAGTTGATTGGTGGGCTGTCAGCCCGGCTTCCTGTCGGAGCCGCTCGCCGAAGCGTCTGATTGGCCGGCGAGGTGACACGGGGTGACACGGGGTTTGATGGGTGCTGTGGGAGGAGAGGGAGAGGGGCAGGCATTTTCAGTGCGAAGCATCCAAAAATAGCTTGCGGGCTGTGACAGGACAATGATGGGCCTGTGTGTGTACGCGTGAGTGCGTGTGTGTGTGTGTGTGTGTGTGTGTGTGTAGGTGAGTGGGTGTGTGTGTGAAATCTTAATAACAGCAGCACAGCCAGTCCTGCCCTATCATTAGAAATCTCCACATTCGCTAAATAATAACAGGGGCAACGGTAGTTTTGTTTGTTGTCATGCGACAGAGGAAACAAAATGAGGGGAAAAAAATAAAAATAATACATAAAAAAAATAAAAAAACACATTTGGAAAAAATATAAAATAAAAACAGCATGGAAGATGTTTTCTGTGGTTTCATAACCCACCTTCCAGCAGGACTTGAAGCAAAGAGAGGAGACAATCACACAAACGGACGCCGCACTCCCTCCACGAAGCCTTTGTCCTAACGCGTTTACCGGGGCGGCGCCGGTCGATGATGGAGAAACTCCTCCGCCGGGGTGCGAGCTGCCGCAGGGGGAATCGAGCGATCGGTGATTGATTTCCTCACCTGCTCAGGGGGGCGGGTGGGAGGCAGGTACGTGATGGAAAGTAGAAGCTGGGTTGCTGGGGGAGGAAAAACCGAGACGAAGGAGGCCGGGGAGCTGGTGTCCGCTGAGGTGGAGGAAATCAGAGGGAGAATAATGAAAGGGCAGTGGGCCAAAGAAGAGGAGTTATGAGAGAACAATAAGAAGAAAAAGCGATGATTCTTTAAAGGGCTTCCTTCCTCTTCATCTAGCTGACAGTAGTAAGGGTTAAGATCCACGTGGTTTTTTGGGTTTTTTTTTTTTTTTTAACCCCCTGCTTGAATTTTTAAAACATTTTCTATTCAGCGTATTCAACTGGAATTTTATGCGACAGACTGAGACAAAGTGGTGCATAATTGTGACAAGAAACCTCCACATTCAACGTTTTTTTTTTTTTCAAGATTTTAAAAATGCGTCACGCATCAGTGTTCAGCCTCCTTAATTCAATACTTGGACCAATTACAGCTGCAAGTCTCCAGGGTGTGTCTCTACCTGCCTTGCTAATCCAAAAGTTAAAAAAAAAAAAAAATCCCCCTTTCCTTTTTTTTCTTTGAACAATAACTTAAGCTCTGCCAGATTAGACGGAAAGTTCCTATGGACAGCAATTGTCTGCCGTAGATTTGTAACCCTAACCAAGATTAATTTAACCAAGACGCAATCGTCTTGGTTATTTAAAACAGGAGTTTTGAATGTTCTTTTAGTTCAGGTTCGTTCTCCGTTCATGGTGGTAGCGTGTCATGTTCTGATTTATTTGCGGTTAAAACATTCTCTATTTTTTTTTGTTGTTGTTGTTGTTTTTTGGACTAATATTCCAGATGCAGATGGAACCGGCATCTGGTTCTCGGTGCTGTGTACGGAGGGCCAAACAGAACAAAACTAATTTGATAAGCGCAAAATTAAATCATTGGCTAATTGCACCATAAAGCAAACGAGTGTTTAAATAATTTAATGGACGATCATTTTTATTAATCATTAAGATGCAGACAAATAGTAACATTTATGCTTCTCAATTTCCAGGCGTTGTTCTTGCATCGTCACCGTGAAATTATTTTATCCGTCAAATCTGATGATATTCAAGGGGCGGGGCTTAAAACAAATCTGTTGAACTCCACCAGCTTAGCCTGATTCCCCACTAAGTGGCGGACAAATATGAAGAATCGATTGTTAAACTCGTGGGCCCTCCCGTTGCTCCGCCCCTCAAATCTGATTGGCAAGTTTCCCAAAAAACGATTCTGCAGTGACGCTCCTGGAACAGGAACCATAAAATTAATAACTTGCATCATCTGTTGTAAAATTGAACTGATCTTTTTTCACATCCCAAAATGTTTAAGTTCATTTTTGCTTTATGTACTCAGATAAGCTTCTTCCACATTACCTGCGTCACCTGTGGGTTTTAAAGAGGATTCTCTTTCAGTCGTCTCTCTCGACTGCCAGATTTGTAGTGCATGACAGAATGCAGCCGTTTATGAAAGAGCAGAAGGACTATGAACGCTTTAACAAGGCTATGTAAACACTAAACGCCAGACGCCGAAGCTACTTTGCTGTTTTTTCCATTGATTGGATTCTTTTTTTTTTTTTTTTTCTTTTTTTTTCCCATTGCGTTTGGCTGTTAAAAGGTGTTCAGCTCAAGCTGTTTTGTCAAAGGAGACAGATTAACAAAGAAGTGGGGGCAATCAATACGGCCGCCACATTCAACTCGGCTCAAGCTCAATTTTGTCCTGGACTTTTAATGCAATATTTTTGCTACAGCTGTACAGCCTGTAATGCGTCAGAAGGACGTAATGAAACAAATTAGCTGGAAATAAAGGCGAGTAACTTGTTTTTAAAGCACCGAATCTGGATCTTTTCCCAGAATGCCCTCTAATGATTAAAATCCAATGATTGGCTTCAGGCTGCTGCGAAAGCCACCTTGTTTGCTCTCGACTTTAATTGACTAATTGCACAGATATTTCATTTTTGCCTCCCACATTGAAGTAAAACTGTTATTGTGTGCGATATATTTCCACTCGTAAGCACTCACGCCGCCGCCCAACTTTTGTTGTAATGGAAGAAAAAGGGTATTGATTGTGAATCAAGGCAGAAGGTATTCCAATTAATCACCTCATGGCAGCTTTTTTTTATTTTTTATTTTTTTTGTTTGGGGGAGGGGGGGTGGACATTTTGTTGTATTGCGGCAGTTTTTTTTGTTTTTTTTTTAACTGGCCTCAGATTTCAGCAGCAAATGCTTTGGGGTAGACAAAATACACTGAGCCACACCCTTTCTTTTATTTATTTATTTTTATTTCCGGTCGGTTACCTTTAGCGCTTTGTTTCTGGAAGGCTGAAGTGAAGGATCGGTCCTGTGGGAGAGCCAAAGGAAAGCTTTGTGCTTTCTCTTCCTCCCGGTCTAAATCATTCATGTCGCCATTGTTACGCAGACACCGGATCGGGTTAGAGCCTGTCGGGAGTCGACATCGGCCCGCCGACGTCCTCGGCTAACACCGAGGCCCACCCATCTCTGTCTAATTCAGTTTGACAACCGGCTTCACTCAAGTGTGAGATAAAACAGCCGAGCTCAACGGCAGCGATCAGACGGTAGACGGGGAGGGGAAGAGAAGAGAGAGGGACGTGAGGTGTTCATAAATGTCTAATGATCAGCTTCTGGTGTTTGTCTTTTTGTGGCGCACACAGAAGAACATCACGTAAAACGGAGGAAAAAAAAAAAAAAAAGAAAAGCATGTGTCTGTGTTTCAGTGGTGTTTCATTGTTGGTTGGATGGTAGCTTTACTAGCCACTGCATCTAACATCTGTCTGGTTTTTTTATGGGCTGCACAGCTGCTAGCAGTGCTGCGTGTGTTCTCTCTGGGTTCTCCAACTTCCTCCCACAGTCCAAAAATATGACTGTTGGTCTTTATATTGTCCTGAGGTGTGGGTTGTGTGTGCCCGTCTGTCTCTGTTTTGCCCTGCGATGGACTGGCGACCTGTCCAGAGTGCATCCCCGCTGACCACCGCTGGAGACGGACACCTGCAGCCCTCGCGGCCCCAATGCATAAAAACGAAAGAATGGCTGGATAGATGCTAATCTGTTGCTTCTAAAAGCTTTTGGCAGAACTTTATTTTCCACCGGGCCGATGAACGAACAGAAGAAGTTGTAAATGATATCGATTTTCTGTGCTTTTTATTTTTTTCTTAGCATTGTAGTTTTAGCAAAGGCAGTGGAGGAAGTGAATGAAGCCATTCAGTCCATGTTGACCACGCATCCGAATATCAAATTTACATCAACAGCCATCTAGTTTGGTGTGGCACTTCTCTCTTTGCAATGGAGGATGGTTGTTTATGGTGCAGGCAGTTTCCAGTAAACTTCTTGGCGACAAACCAGCCCATGACGTGTATCATGGTGCAAACGTTGGTAATTGGGTACAGTATAAACAGAGTCCAGGCCTTCAGGTAGCAGCAATGGTTTCTCAATAGCAAACGGTCCAGACCTTCTGTATGAAGCAAAGCGTAGATCAAGGGGTAGAACCAGGCTGCTGTTCTACATTTCTGGCAGCAACAATTAGTTTTTTGTTGTTTTTTTTAAGTGGATGCATTGCAAAAAATAAAAACCTTTGGAATAACAAAGCCATGATTTGGCCTTAATGTCGTGACACAACTTAGCATTTCAGAGGCTAATATGACGCCTCTGCCACATCCACACTGTTGCAAGGGAGAGAATCAGGCGTTCACAAGAAATGAGATGAAAATCATTGTTTTCTTTGTTTCCGGATCTGTGCTGCAGGAAACTCCTGAAGGTGATTGAACCGACGCACTGAGAGATGTAAAAATAGAAACCCATTGATGCTGTCAGGTCCAGAAATACACAACAAAGTGTTGGCGGCTTCAGGGGCTGGGATTGTGTTTCCAGTAAGAAAATGTTATCTTTGACTGCTGATTAATTTTGTTGTCTCTGCGAGTTTTCGGCAACCGTGTGTTGTGTTTTGATTTCCGCCCCCCCACCCACACAAACTCGCGTGCTAAAAGCAGACGCCCACAACACCCGGGCTTTAGCAAACCTCCGCAATCTTTGCCAATCACGGCGTTGAAATTATACTTTATAATCCGGTTGTACCACCGCAGTGAGGGCTCTTCTGACGCATGACAACAGATGGGAGCAGAGGAGAGGATAAAATAAACACTGAAAACAAAGTTCAAGTGGAGTCTTTTTAACTCTAGTTGAAATGAATAATTTGCAAAGTAATGGGGTCACATCAATTTAGTTTTTTCGAAATGGTTTGCTTTCTCTTCCACAGTGGGAATTACTGTATTTGCAACGTGTACCATGCACTATGTTGACTGGGTTTATCTACTGTGAACTAGTATTTCTTTAAAAAAAAAAAAAAAAAGTCATCCATTGCGGCTGAATTTAATTCTAGAAGAGCGGACCATAATTTTACCACGAGAGTTGTGTTTTTATTAACCATATAATCATGCAAATTGAAAATACAAAAATTGCTTATTGGAAACGAGCCACTTTGAAAAAAAAAAAACAAAACAGAAGAAAAAGAATCATGCTAGGATGGGGTGGTTGTCCTGCAACTGCAATGGGAACGCTTTCTTTTGCGGCCGGATGTTACTGCTGCCGAAAACAACAAAGACGATGACGGGAAGCAGCAGTAGGAGGATGACAAGGGTCAGTCATTTCATTCTGCACTCCATCAAAAGTTTGCATTCCGACGTGTCGAGTCCGTAGCTCTGCTGGAAAATCGCCGACAACAATTTCCCCGAAAACTGCAGCGGAAACGCGGCCTCACCGAAGTAGCTTGTTGCTCCGCGACGCCTCCTCTGATTGGCTGACGGATGAGCCCTCGCGCCATGGCTGAATCGTGAACAAGCCTCATGTGACCGTTTACGCCAGTCAGTGCCACGGTTTCGAATTACTTACTGCGTTAAAGAAAAAACAACAAACGTATCCACATGACGTTCATTTCTTATTCAATAAAAACACAGCAATTGTTCAGTGATGCGAAAGAGCCTCTGGTGACGGCTGCGAATGAATGATGGCAGTTATTGCCACCGCGTGTGGCGTAAAGCGTTTTTTTGCATTTAGATGATTTGTCTCGCAGCGCCAGGATGGTGTGGATAAGTGTGACAAAATTAGATCAATCTGAAACATTTTAGGAGACAATAAATCCAGAAACAATCTTCTGAACAGTTTGTTTATTATTTACTACGTTTGCAGCATTTTTACTACGTTTGCAGCATTTCCTCTCAGGCCCTTTCCCTTTACTGTACCTCCACGAGCGACAGGCTCCCTTGGCGACGACGTCGTCGTGTGGCGCCTTGCCACAGAAATGAAGGTTACACTCTATTGTCTCGCCACAAAAGGCTGTTACAGGTGTGTATAGTGTGTGTGTTTGTTAGCTGAGGATAACCTTCAGCCGCTGCTCAGCCAATTGGAACAGTCCCGAGCTGCTGCCTGCCTCATTCCTGGCGTCCTGTTTCGTTTTTTTTCTCCAGCGCGCTTGTTTTTTTTTCCCCCCCCTCTCACTTCGTTTACGTGTGAGCAATGTGTGTGTGTGGGTAGCTGGGGTAGCTGCTAAAAGATGCGACGGCAGCCTCTTCTGGACACACATGCCGCCGCTGCCGCTACCGCACACAAAGAAGCGAAGGGCAACGAAAACATTTCTCCTGTGGGCCTTTTATTCACGCGCACTTAAGCTCGCCCGGCGTGCAGCGGCGCTCAAGGTCAGGAAACAGGCCTGCTGAGGGAGGTAAATAAGTGATTATAGTAGCAGGAGGAGGAGATGAGCGTGTGGGTTTTCTTTATTGTTGTGCTAATATAGGGAGGAAGTGTAGGCAGCTACTCCGAGCCGCTCACTGTGGCAGCTGCCGCCTGGTTAAAGATGACCTTTTTAAGTCACGCGCGGACGCGTACGAGACGCACACGGTCGCGTGGAGACACGCAAGCCTCACGCGGAGCAAGCGGCGCGGACCTCACGCTCCCGACTGCTTTGAAAAACTTTAGCGAACTTTTCCTGATTTTTTTTTCTATTGTTTGTTTTTTTTTTTTTTTTTTTTTTTTTTACATTTTCATGCAGCCACAAATTCCAGAGTGTTTTCTGTTAAACGCCTTATGTAGTTACACTTTGGTATCTGTGTTATAGGTGGGACACAATTTGTTCTTTAAACAAGTCAAATCATCAGGAGCAGGATTTGGAAACGATTGAGCAAACTTTCAGTGTTGAATGTTGAATTGCTGATATTTTCGTGTCTTTACTCTGCTAGTATGCCGTTATGCTAATTTTAAACAATAATCCTAGTCCGGCCCCAATAATCTGTTGTAGATCTTCACCTCCGTCTCCGGTCACATTAGCACTGGGCCACTCAAACACAAATATCTCCAAGGCAAAGGAAGGAGATGGTGAATAATTTTGGGATTGACTGTCCCGTTTTCTCAACTATTTCATAATCCTTCGTGACCGATCCCAAGAAATCCCAGTAAGTCCGATGTTTTTAAAGAAATAGCAGACATTTTTTAAGCATTTTTAAAAGAATTACATTGCTTTGGTTGTCGTGGTTCTTTCTGAAACCATGTTCAGAGCTCCGTTGTGCAGAATTTGTAAGGACCGAAATGTCCACAGTCCAGGCAGCCTATGTGATCACATGAAGCTCCAGATCCTCACGTTTCGCCAACTTCCCAACCGGGTGGAGGCTGAACTCTGCTCCGAACGAGCCGCCGTTGTGTGGTCCAGAGCCCACAAACTGCGTTTTTTTTTTTTTTTTTTCTTTTTTGTTTTTTTGCGAATTAGATCTGTGGATTGAATTAGCCTCATTTGGATCTAATGGCCGCTCTCAGACTCGCATTCGGTACCGCAGGCACCTGTAATTTGAGTGGGAGCGGCTTGTTGCAAATTACACACTCCAGACCGGCTCGTCTAGCTTAACCCCCGTCACGCAGGTACGAACACATCACACGCGCACGCACTCAGAGCACATGAGTGCAGTGGAGAAATGGACGCCTGCGTGTGCGTAGATGATGATAATTTAGTGTTTGTGTGTGTTTGTTTATACGTGTAATTATGCGCCCGCCTTCAGTCTATTTGATTAATGTTGGCATTTGGTCTCAGGTGTACATGTCTTTGACGTGTGTGTGTGTGTGTGTGTGTGTGTGTGTGCGTGTGTGTGTGTGTGTGTGTGTGTGCGTGTGCGTGTGCGTGTGTGTGTGTGTGTGTGTGTGTGTGTGTGAGCTCAGTCAGGCGTACACATCAATATGAATGTCTAATGCGTGCGTGTCTGGCCTCTGGAAGTGTCAGATTAGTGGATTAGAGGGCGGAGGACCCCCACCGGGGGACGTGAGAAGGCAGGAGGGGGGCGGCGAGGTCCGGATGGTCCCATAAGGGAGTACGTGCCTCCTCCTCCTTCTCCCCCGTTCCGTTTGAACCCGCCTCCTTCTCCTGGATCCAGCAGTTTTCCAGAGGCACTACATCATTTTTTAATCTTTTTCTGCTTCTGAGATTTTCTAATCTTTAATCCGTCTCCTTCTTATACATTCTGTCTTCTTCCATGTCATTCTGCGATTCTTCTTCAGCTCCTCTGGTTTTTGTTTCCCCCCACACTCTTTAGTTTCAGTTCATCATAATAGCGTTGGTAGTGACGTGACGAAAACCGAGATTAAGAGAACATTTTTGTTCACCGAAATCAAGTAAAAACGGCAATTAATAGAGCAGAAGCGCCAACTGGACCTATTTCACGCATTTGTAAAACTGACTAAAACATACTGAAGTTAGAGATATCCTTCATTTTTGTGTTTATGAATCTATTCATGAGCATTTTGAACTGATACATTGATTTTTATTTTTATTTTCCCCACACAAGCTGTCAGCAAATCACAGCACTCCGTACTCCTCCTGACGGCACTTACTCCAGAAAACAGCGTAAAAGTTGGGGAAAAAATACAAGTTGTTGTTTACCAATAATGTAATATATTTTTGGAAACTGTATCTCCTGTTGAGTATTCATTAGCTCCCTGCTGTCGGACAGAAAACTGCTCACCGATGACTACCAGTGGTTTTAGCTGTCAAGTTAAACACACTAAATTATAAATGTATGTGTTTTTTTTGTTGTTTTTTTTTTAAAGGAACACAGTACTTTTTAACTAATTTTGAACACTGACGACTAGAAAACAAGGTCAGAGAAAGAGAACAAAAACAAGTGAGGGGGAAGTAGGCCAGATGTGCTAGCTTGACTATGACGACCTCAACATGTAGGTGTGCTGCAGAATTTGGTTTTAACCAAATTGCTTTCCATCTAACAAATGTATATTTTTGAAAGTGTGGAGCCACTGAGAGATCTCACATTTTTCAGTTGTAGCTGAACTGAAGGTTCTTGAAATTTGATGCACAGTGGTGGTGTAGTCGGTGTGTTGCGATGGCACAGGGAGAGAGACTAAAGAGTGGTTTTGAGTTCATCTTTAGCAGTTTTTCTGCGTCATTTCCCCCTGTGCGGTGCGACGCTGCACTAAATGAATAATACCTACTTCACCAGGTTTCATTTGCTTAGTGGAAGCATTCCAGCAGCGCGGCTCTGGATGGCAAGCAACCTTTATGAATTCTGCACCTAAAAATGAACCAAACCATGAGAAAACTAAAACTAACACTGCGATAAAGACTCAACAATATTCGATAAAAACTAACAAGCACACTTTTAAAAAGTAGAATCAACAGAATGATTCAAACAAAAATTCACAACTAAACTATGACAAACTCAAAACCGTTCATAACCATGGCGCTTGCTTTTGGTCGCAAACAAAAGGCACACTGATAGGAAGAGCGGGCTGCAGTTTGGACTCTCTGTGGTGGTGCCGACGCCAAAGCAGAGTCACAGTCTATTATCTGCCATAAAGCAACTATGTCTCACTTTATACTTCTGGCCAATGATCTGTAATTGCGAGCAGGCCTGGGCTAATCTGAGTCAAACAGTGGCTCTTGGATGCGGGGAGGCTTGGATCGGTTTTGGCGTCCGCCCACGCAGTGCCGCCGTAGCTACAGGAGAGAGAGAGACCATATCACCGCCCTGCAGAGAGAAAGTCCTCTGCTTGTGTTGGAATGTCACGCTGAAACGAAATCGGAGCTTTTGGCCACAACAAAGCTGGAAATATAAGCATCTATGGAAGGGGAGCTGGGAGCTCAACACCACAAAGGATGTAGGCCTTTCAAGAGATGTTGGCAGCGGAAAGATGTTTTCGCAGATTACGGGGTTTGTGTGGACGGTGACGTGCGGTAAACAAAAACTGTCCGCCAATGAACTCGGGGAGAGAACTTAAAAGCTGGTTTCTGAACTTTAATCCGTCGCGTTGTTCTTAAAAACGGCAAAATTGGCACAACTGCTGCTGTGCACGTCACCAGGCCTCTAAAAAAACAAAGAAAGAAAGGAAAAAAAAGTCCCATATTTTCAGTGGCGGGAGGTGGGGAATGTATTTTTCCCAGACGTTGAGTGACTGTGGCTTGTATTGGGCCGGAGCAATCTGCTGATCCAGACACATTAAGATGAACTGTATATTTGATTTTGATCAGCTGCTTCAAAATAAAACGCTGGCCACTACACTGACAAATGAGATTTCACATTTATAAACATTATGTGGCTTAAGCTATAGGAACCAATGGGAACAGATTTACTGGGGCCTGTATTTTATTGCATGTTTTAGCAGATAGTAAATATTAAAACACTGCAATTTGTTCTCAGTAGGTTATTACTCATGACAAAATTAAATGAAATCTAAGCCCATATACTCATATGTTTTAGCATTAGCAAACATTTTAGCGTTAGCAAATGTTTTAATATTAGCAAATGCTTTAGCATTACCAAACCTACATTGGTTGGGATATGCTTTCTATTTAATTTTTTTCTTCTCTTCTCGATTAGCATAAGAAGATGCTAATGGTGGCTAAAGCTAAGGAAGTTTGGAGAGTCTTGGAGACAATTGCAGCTCATGTTTTCTGTTAACTGTTGGATTTTATTTGTGGCTTTGAAGAAACAGTTCGGATAGAGTGACGGATGCGACAAAAGCAAAGCAGAAAAATGACTCCGTTGTTGGGTTTTGGGCGCACAGACTTACAACAGGTTTGGACTGAGTTGGGCGTCTCTGTCAACGCTTCTAATAATCCCTAAATATTCCGTCCACACTGGAAACCAACAACAATCGAGCTTTTAAACGTCTCACCCCATGACAAACCTTTTTGAATTTTTCAGCCTTTTCCCAGAGCTGGAGAAAAGCTGTAATACAATATAACCATGGCAACCAAGGTCATTTGACAATATGTAGCCTCATAGGAGGCCGATGTTTTCTGTAATTTTTTCTCCTCCATGACAGTTCAGTTCTGTGAAAACAGAGGTACAAAATAGCAAAAAGTCTATTTTTCTACCAAATCGGTTGATATGCCAAACCAAAGCCTGTGGTTTTGCTAGCTAGCTACATCAAACACCGAGGCTCCTGGAAAAAAAAATCTCTTTCAATAAATGTTCTGTAGTTTGCAGGAAACTACAGATTTCTACTACAGATATTGTAACTTGTAAGGTTAACTTTCAAGCTAATTTTTAAGCTGACGTTGGAGCTAACTGCCAGGAGCTAGGCTACATTCAAACAGCAGGCAAATGTGACCCAAATTACATTTATTTCTTTTACCATGTCCAACTTTTCACGGCCGTGTGGACGACCCGAATCCGACCTTTTCACGCCAAACAAATCAGATTTGTGCCGCTTTGGGGTCATAAAAGTCGGATTCAGTCGTATTTAATTAATGGTTTGAACGACCGCACCGAGAAAAAAAAAACGGAACAAAAAAAAGAAAAAAGGATTTCAGTAAAAAATAGGAATTGAGCATTAAGCTGCTGTGACCTTAGTTACACGCAGGGTTTCCAGCTGGATTTATAGACATCAGCTGGAGGTCATTAGACTCCGCAGTGTTTATAAGCAGAACCCTAAACTAAGTTTAGAAATTCAAAAATGTAGCTGTGAAGTGGCTATGGTGTGGCGCGCTGACCTACTTTTACTTTGCGGTTTATTCTGCGATGCTAATCTCTCTTTATTCTGTCGAAACTCCGTTGTGTGTGCGTGTGTGTGTTCTGTCTTAGTGTAAAAGTGAAACCAATTTTCCTCCTTAATATTTTAATTGCTCTTAGCCTCCATCTTGTGACGAAAGTCTTTCTTCCCTCTGTTTCCATTAAACCAAGAAATGGTGCCACGAGAGCCAGTTTTTCTGCACGGCCATTTTGTTTGCGGTTGCATTGGGTTTTGTTTTTCTTGCGCCCTGAGAAGGCAGTGGCGGTTCAAAGGAAGCTCTGAAAGACAGACGGATCCTAATGTAGTCATAAAGTCATTTCACTAATACACTGATAATCCATTTGCTGTCATTATGTCGGCTCCCCTCCGGAGGACCACAGGTCGCTCTGGTCTTATCGCGACACAGCCACTTGTCAATGTTATCTCAGCTAACAGTTTTACCATTCAAATCGCTGCTTATAACTCAGGAGGAACGTGGGAGAAAGGAACGTACTGGCAAACGTTTTAACACAGGCTCAGATTACAGACAGGTGTGTGTGTGTGCGTGTGCGTGTGTGTGTTGCAGGGATCCCAAGTTATTTCATTCATGTTCCACGCAAATATGACTAGACTTTTTACAACTTAAGTTCACTTACCCATCTTTCACAATTATATAAGCTAAATATGAGTTGACAGAATAAAAAAAAAAAAAAAAAGGTTTTACCTCAAATTGATTTAACATCTAATTTTCACATTTTCATAGCCAATATCTGAGTTTGGTCAACATTGTCGCTGAACTGTTATTATTTTTTTTGACAACTTTAAAATTTGTATTTTTTTTTTTCTATTCTAATTGTGTTAGTGAGTCTAAATGAGAAACACAAAGTTTTATTAACTTTACTTCATTACACACTTGCTTCCTAGCAGAGGGCAAAAAAAGCCGCTCACCAATGATGTTTGCCGTCAAGTTGTGAACATAACGCACTAAATCTTAAATGTCATGCATAAAATCAAAACATGTGCAGCGTTTGCTAGTAAGTGTCAACACCATGGCAACTAGATAACAAGGTGAGGAAAAAGTTCTAACTAAAAATAACGAGGGGAGAGGGAATCAGGTCTGTTATGCTGCCTGGACTTTGACATGTGGATGTTTTGCAGAATTTGTTTTGGTCCAGTTTTAAAAAAAAAGAAAAAAGAAAAAGGTGACCGACTCTGATAGATCATCAGTCCAGCAGGTGTTTGCTAATTAACAATTGTTGTTCAATCATTTGTTCACATCAAGCCTGACAACACGATTCTGTAATGGACTGTATTCTTTGTGCTTTTTTGGTGTTGATTTCTTTGGTATTTCTTCCTTTGAAGAAATACCTGCTGAATCAATAGCAGCTACATCTCCAGGTTTCATTTGTCGTGTAAGTAAGACAATCCTCATTTTGCCCTGCAGCTTTATGTTCATGCGCAACATTTCCAAGAATGAACAGCAACGTGGAGCACGTCTGTTTCAAGTCGGGGCGTTTTTCAAAATTCTCACATTGAAATTGAGCAAATTTCCACCAATAAACAGAATCAAAAATGTATTTGTAACGTGTTTTTCTATTTTTTTTTTAAAAAATGCATTACTGCATTTTAATACAACAATTCAAAATGTGCTTTAAAAAACTTTTATGGAAACATAACTACTGTTGAAACGCTAAGCCCTGGTCATTAAACCATTAAACCTGCTGGATAGCTCTAGCGCTGATGTGACTCTCCTCCATGTATCAGATTTATCTCTCATCATCATCAACACCAGCAGACTCATCAGTGCTAATCGACCCAGTAGAGGAGATTCACCTACTGGAGGCAGCACCGCGAAGGCCTCACCTGGTCCAGGCCACGTGTTGCCACTGATGGGTTGTTACCCAGCTAGTCTTTGTCAACAGGCTAATCGCTTTGGTCTGAAACCGGAACTCAGCCGCCATTTTATGCGTTGCCCGTCACGGATTTTGCATTTTTTTTTTTGCCCACCGCGAAGTAAAAGTGACAGATTCAAATTGCCGCGTCGTTTACTTTGGGCCGAATGGGGCCGCCCGCCCGCGTCCCGCCTCGTTAGCGCGTCCTCCTTTCTGCCTCTCCGAGTTTCACAGTGGCTTCTCATTTGGCCCTGCGGCTGCTCCACCCGTTTCATTCCGGGACTTCTGTCTCCGTCGATGCAATTTCGCCTCGAGCCGCGCACCTTTTTCGCCGCGGAGATAAAAAACAATTTGGCCGCTGAGATAGGAGATATGGATTTTAAATGAAACCCGTTTTATAGCGTGCACGTTTGTCAGCATGTCATCAGATATGCTCTGACTCCTGAGCCCACTGTTATTAACCTCCTACACCCTTCTTTCTGTTTGTTTCTCCTTGATACCGTTTAATAAAATTAAAGCACAACAACCAGCGTTGAGAAGTCACCTAACTGCTGAACGTATTTAATTTAATTATAAAACATAGAGGTTTTTTTTTTTGTGTGAGGCTTTTGGGGTTGTTATTGTTAGAGATGAATAGTGAAGAAACGGCATGTTAGTAGGCAGAATAAGGGAAGCCAGATGTAATCTGAAAAAAGTATCCTGGATCTCCCAAGTTTACTTGGAGCCCGCTTTGAGTGAAACCGTATCATTTTCTCTCCGCTCCAAATGCGTGTTTTTACACGTCTCCGGCACTTTTTGGAGCCACTTCTGAAGCTGCCACATAATTATGACCACATAATTGCTCAATTATGACATTTCAAACGTAAACTCACTTAACAGGAACACTGCAATCTCGCAAAAAAACAACAAAAAAAAAACAACTACTTTTTCCTAAAGAAATTTTGATATAGCTAAAAAAAAAAAACCCTCCTCATTCCAGTGCCAAAATATTTCATTTTCCAGAACTATTTTTTATTTTTTTGGCATCACACGAGTCACATGACAAACAACCGGATGTTGCCGCTGGCGCAAACCACGAGAAAGAAAACTGGGAGTCTAATGGGCTATGAATTAGGTTTGAAAAGAGAAGGCAACTGGATGTTTGACTCTCAGGTTGTCCTGACATTTTTATTCTTTCGCATTTTTGTGGTAATTTCTAGTGTGCAGTTTTGAGATACTACAAACCTTCATCAAGCCTCTCTGGGTTAGTCAATACTCAGCATTAATGAGTCAGTGGACTGTCATGTCATTAGCACACATGTTAATGATGCACCAAACATTTTCGTCCCACACCATCTGAAAGTTGCCTTGTGGGTCGACCTAAAATGTCTCGTGAGGTGTGTTCTCCCCTCCTGGATGAGGGAAGCGGAATGAACCAATCCGAACCCAGGTATCGACTCGCGGTCCCGATTGAGGCTTTTTTTTTTTAAACGATTGCTTCCGGAGCTCCTGATGAATCCTGACTCCCAATAACTGACGTTGGTCTACTGCGTGTGAATTAGCCGCCACAGCGTGCTGCTGGGACATTTATTTATGCGTGTGTCGTTCAAAAAATGCGTTATAGATCAGGCATGCTGTTTTATTGATGAAAAGGGTCATGGATTTTTTGGGGGGTTTTTTTGTTCAGAATCACATCGATGGTGACCTCTCTGCTGCTCTGCCTGTGCGGTCCCAGTGACAGCAGCTGGAACGACAGCCATTAAAACATACAGCATTCAAAGACAAGTGGCAGGTTAATGAAACGGAGAACAACTATAAACAAAAAAAATGAAATAAACTGAAACTGCGTTGAAAGGTTTATCAAATGATCAACAGGTCATATAAAAACAGACAGTGAGTATGCTAACGTTAGCTTTAGTTTATTGCATTAGTTTACTGTATGTCGAGTTAGATATCCTCATCATCCCCTTTTATTAAAAACACAAATCGGTCCGTATTAAAAAAGTCAATTGAATTAAGATATTTTAAAATGCAAATGATAAAGCTACTGGCTGTATTTTATGGATTACCAATAGAAGCTTTAGTTGGGGAAAATCAACACTGTGGAGCCTTGAACATCAGCGAGTAAAGTGAGCTAAAATGAAAGTATTTACTAAACTTAATGCCGTTGAAATGTGATATCTTACTGCCTATACATGGTGCTCACTTTATACAATCAGACTGCGAATCTGCATTTTCAGTGGCTTAATATGAAATTACTGAAATAAATGCGACGTCCCTAATAACTTGATCTCTTTTACAAAAAACATTCCTCCATCATACAAAGTATTTTCTAGGCCCCAAAGGGAGAACGGTTGTATTGATAGTGGAATCCTCCGTGATTTATAACTAAAAGTTGGGATCTCAGAAAAAGTGTTTGATTTAGTGCTAATGTAATGTGATGTAGTTGAGCCGCGTGACCGACCCGTTGTTTGGTATAAATGCATAAACGATTAGCAGGAGAATCAGTTCCCACAAGAAGCAGCGGTCGATACTTTTAGACAGGAAAATGGCTAACTGGAGGGAGCTCGTCTGCCGTCAATGTTTTGAAAAGATCGGTATGGATTAGATGTCCGGTCCGTTTCAGTGTGCAGTCTGCACATCAGCTCTGCTGAGATCATCTGCTTGTGCAAACTGAGCCGCAGCTTTCATAGCAGCGGGCTAAATATGGAGTTCTCCTCTCAAAGCCACATTTCAGTTTATGCCCCAAAGACATTACAATCATCAGGTTCTTTCTTAGTTTGATTGTGATATTTTCACCGCCTACTGGCTAATCGGATGTGATTTGTACAGCATATAGAAGTATAAAATTTGTGTATTTCACAAAACTGCACTTTCTTCGCGGTACACGAGTCATGTGATCAACAATCGGATGTGACTACTGGTGGAAAAGACGACAGGAAGTGACTGGAGCATGATGACGCGGGATGTTTTTTAGTGTCTTGTGTTTTTTGGGGGGGGGGTTTTCGTGCAGAACGCGTCGTGTGATCAACAACCAGAGGTTACCACTGGTGGAAAACACGGAGAAGACTTCAGGAAGTAGTTGGAGGATCGTTGTGCGGATCATGTTTTTTAATGACTCATTGTGCAAACGAACTTATTCATTAGTGATTTTTATTGCGTCCCTTAATTAGTGGAAACACAGCTATTGAAAAATGTTTCAGCATGAGTGGAACGGTGACGGTTTTGACGCTCGTTCGTAATAAAACCCAGCTATCGATTTAGTAAACCGGAGCTGAACTCGGCTTACTTTTTAAATGTAGCACTTCTAAATGAACGTCTTGGCCATCGACTCAAGGTACATTACTTTTTTTTTAAAGTACTTTGTGTGCGTGCTGAACGGCGGCAGTGCTGCTGAGCTCGTCCACTGTGATACCAAAGGTCACGGCTGAAGACGTAACGCATTCAAAGTTAATGTCGCCATTACTCTGAGCACAGTTAGGGTTTTATCTCACCTCAGCCTTCCTGTCCTTTTACCTCATCATACTCTGCAGCGGTTTATTCATTGCTTTCCTTCCATTAGCATCAGCAAGTAGTGGCTCTCAAGCCGTTTATGTACCCTAAGAGCATTTTAGCGTGATGCCAAATTAGATGTTGAATAGCAGACGTGGCATATAGCATACGATATCTTAAATGAGGGTGATGGGTGACTGAGTCAGCGAGAGTGATCGTTCACTCCGCTCCGAGACGGAGTGTTATTTTCATTCCGCAGGTATAAATGTTATGGGTAAGCGTCAAACGGGCGATGAAGGATGCGAACTTCTAAGGCGTCGTCCTCTGTAATTACGTCTGTCTCACCGGTTTTATTCTGCCAGAGGAAGCTTTGCCTCGTCACTTTTTTTTTTCTCCTTTTGTATTCATGTGCACGCGTGGGTCCAACGGCGTCTCCATAAAAAAAACCCCCAAAAAACAAAACAAAAAAAAAAACCCCATCCAAAATCTGCAGAGGAAATGTGTCCTCTCAGAACTGTCCCTGAATGTCTGTACGTCCGGTGTGTCTCTCCCCCACAGAACAGACAGCCAGAGAAGTAGCAGACGTCCTCATTAAGAGAGCAAATAAAAGCCTTTTCATGCAGGCAAGCATTTCCTCAAACCGCTGCAAAAATGAGAAGCATTTTTTTTCTTTCTTTTACTTTTTTATGTGTATCAAACTGATAAATTGTTCTGTTTTTCATCTTGTAGCGCGTCTTGTGTCGCAACACAAAACAAAAGCTCCCAAAAAAAACCAAAAAAAAAAAAAAAAACCCAAAGAGCAGCGCCGGGTTGAATAATAAAAACGGCTCTACGCTGGTTTGGCATCTATTCTGCAGTCTGCCAAGCTTGAACCCAACATCCGCAGCTCAGCCGCCATGTTTATGGATGAGATGTTTTGCTCCGCGCCACAGGGTCGGGTCGCCACCGGACCCGGCAAAATAAATAAAGAATAAATAAAAAGCCCTCTGCCATCTGCGGAGCTGACATTTCCCATACCAGTCAAAGAGCGGGAGCATCTGTTGTTCACCTCGCGGCTTGTGCAAGGTTTAAAGTTGTCGTAATGTCACAGCACCATGCGGTTTGTGTGCAGCAGCCTGTGAGAGCAGCATGACGTGTGGGGAATGGTGTTGGGCCGACTCGGCTTGTGTGCGTGTGTGTGGGAGTGGGTGTGGGTGTGTGTGAGTGGGTGTGTGTGTGTGTGTGTGCTCGATTCCACTGCCTTTTGTCTGTCTTGCTACCTTGGATCTTCACAGCACAGGAAAGACTCGATGCCCTGCACAACGCAGTGCAGAAGTAATGGATCATTGTTCTGCTTAATACTAGAAGAGAAGTAACAGTACAACTACCGAATCATCCGAGACCCTTTTGCTTGAAGTGAGTCCACTAACCCGAGTCAGCGAACCCATTTGACCTTGATCTTGGTATAATCTTTGATCTTAGTGTGCTGTCTCTGGTGAGTCCGCTAATAGATGTGAAGGCCTATATCAAGGAGGTTGATCGAGGCCTTTGGTATAGAGTTTCAGTTCATAAATGTTATCACAACGATATTGCTTCCAAATATTCCCTTTACTTTGGGCTCTGTTTTCTTGATGTAGCAAGAAAATACGAGCCAGAAGAATCTGTGAAATACAAAAGCCACACCGCATCGACAAACGCCACGACAAGTTACGGTAAAATGGAATGGATGCAAAAAAGGAATTCATGCTGAAACTGCATCTATGCTAACCTATGCTAACTTTGTTTTAGCATAGGTTTTGATGTAACTTCTGTTGTTTTTATATAACCTTCTGACAGGTTTTGTTGCGTCGGGTTCATATGTTGTTGCATTGGGTCTTTTTGTTGTCGCGTCTGATCTTTTTGCGTTGGGTCTTTTTGTTGCATTGAGTCATTCCTTTTTGGTGTCTATTGGTGTTGTGTTGTGGTCTTATGCTGTTATGTGGTCTTTTTATTGTTGCGTTGGGTCTTTTTGTTATTGAGTTGTGGCTTTCTCTCGTTGCTGTGGGGCTTGTTGCTGTATGCGTTACGCCTTTGTTTCTTTCACGTTGTGGCTTTTGTTGTATTTTGACTTTTTGCATTTTGCTGACACTTCTGGGTCACCATACTTCAGTAAAACTTCTGCTCCTTGAACAAAGAGCACAGTGTCTGAAAAATCCTTTGAGTAGATGATGAAAGTTGCTGTTTCCATTCACACTTGAAGGACTGCATGTTTTACACAGTGTCAGACTGCATAGTGTTGGTCAATGCGTTGAAGCAGAGTTGTTGCTCTTGTTTGGAGCTTAACTCTCCCTTATTTTCTTGCAAAGTGGCCTTGGCCAGGAATGAACAATAAAAAAAAAAAAAAAAAAGGCTGGATATTGACAAGGTAGTTGGGAAGAAAACCAAGGGCAGTCAATAAATTCTGGATTTCCTCAGAGTTGATCATTTGTATCGCTTGGTAACAGGGGGGGAAAAAAAAAGGCTTAGCCTAAATTTGCCTGTGGTCATGGACAAGCCCACAGTTTCATGTACATATATGATTGTGGGCAGCTATGCAGAATGTATGAAAGTCTGCACCCACATCACACTCCATTTCTCTTTCTGCTCCGTGGCTAAATGAAGTGTGACAGGGCATTAAAGCAGCACCAGAACCCAGGGTCCCGCCACAGGAGAGACGGAGATGAAGGCAGCTGGAGAGGGTGGGTGGAAAGTACGCGGGCATGCGTGTAACTCTGGAGGTTGAAATAAGTAGCAAGAGCTTACTGATGGTGTGTGACAGGGAGCAGGGCCAGGGTGTCTGGCAGACCACGACCTCTTTCAAGAGTTTGCTGTAACCGAGGGCATCAGGAAGGTTCCCAGGCAACAAACAGACTTTAATTTTCTGTCTATTACGTTCGAATCAAACCAGCACTGAGGCAAGTTACACCTGAATGTAATGGTTCTATTAGAATAGGGGTAAATTATGTGTCATAACCCATTCGAAATTGAAGGGTTTTAGATACTCGGCCAATCCAGACAGACTTGTCCTCCAAAAAGCGAACCGTTGGAATCTTCATTGATGGCACATGTTCAAACGGAAGCCTAAAAGCCTCAAACGGCATAGAAACGCAAAACGAATACACCAGAGTAGCTCAGACCTCCTTCGTCGTACTCATCGGACAGAAGCCACTGCAGCGGCTGCATTTTGTGCTGACAGTAAAAAAGTGAGGTCGGTGCAATTCCTACTTACAAGTTCAACAATACAGCTAATTTCCTCGTGTCAGAGAAACAGCCAGTGCATCACCTCGTTTTCAATTCTCTGCCACTGTAACGTGTCGGCAGTGCACTTTGAAACTGTCTGCCTGCATTTCATGTGATTATTCAGCTTAGATTGTGCAACGTGTGGAGCGGTGAAGTCTGAGAGGCTCGAACCATTTTTTCTACTTTGGGCAACTTTATGTTGGCTCAAAGCTGACATATAAAACATATTTGAACGTCAGGAAGTAGATGCAGGATAGCAATCCAGTCGAGAGCAAGAGAGCAGGTCTGTACTTTGATTATTTCACCTCTGGTAACCCCCAGTGGTCCCATAACAACCAGCAGGCTAAGTACTGAGGCACACTGGATGAAAGGCATCAAACTCAATGATCCGTCTTAATGCTCTGTTTGATTAAAGCGAGAGCGTCACATCTAATGGGTTTACTTATTAGTTTGGGAGTCTCTGTTTGACTGGACTTTCAGGGGAAGGTAAACATTTCTGGTCCCAAAGCTGCGACTGAACCTATGGAGCCTAAAAGCAGAATTACAGTGAAAAATGTTTTAATTTTATACCAGATGTGATAAGCTGCCATTACAGAGATTCTGCTTTGAACTAAATCTCCGTCAGCTTTTTAGTGTTAAAGTTGCAGACTGTTTCTTCTATAAAAATAAACATTTTTTTTCCCATATTTGTTGAATCCGTCACTTTGTAATGACGCTACGGCGTGAGACAGGTAACCTGTAGGAAAAAAGTTGAGCTGCTCCACCTTTTCCCAGTGCTAACTAGGAACAACCAATCAGAGCCAGGAGGCAAGTCTTAGCGCTGTCGATCATGCCTGTGTACGTTAAGGTAGTTAGCATGGCCATCTATGACGGGTAAACAGTTTTCCTGTAACTCTGAACTGACTCAGTGTTCTTCCCATCTCCTATTTTGGAGAAAAGTGTGCAGATTTCTAATGTTTTTTTAACTTTTTTTTTTCTGTCAGTCGCACAAACATTTGAGATGATCAAATATGTTCAAATCAGGCTAAGATAACCTGGGTTTTAAAAAAACAGATCTTTTAAAATGATGATGTCATGTATTAAGTGAGAAAGCTGTCCAACGTTTTTCTGGCACTTGGTAGGAAAAAAAAACAAACAAACAAAAAAAAAAAAACAATTGACAACCGTTCCTGCCGACCTCAGCGCTTCATGTTAGCTGTCTGCTTTTGATGCCCAGAGCAGTTTTATTTCTGGGTCAGAAGCAATAACTAAAATTAACTAAAAATTAAACTAAAAATGAACTAAAGTACATTACGGCCTTGGATCTTTTTTCAAAATTTAAGCCAGATGTGTTCACCACTTCGTTCATTATGCCCTAAGGCTAAAGATCGGATAATTGACGTTTACATGTCAGCATCATTTTCATAAAATTTTTTTTTTTCCTCCAGAATTATTTTCATCTGCTGCTGCTTCTCATCTTTCGCCAGCCAGGTGGTCCTTGAGCTGTTTCCACCGCCGCCGCTGCTGTTGCCGCTTGCTAATTGGCGTACTTTTACACCAGGCAGACGTCTACCTCTAATCGATGCAGGTTAAGTGTTTGCCATCAGCAGCCGGTATTGATCAAATCCTCAATCAGTCTCCAATCAATGAAGAGGAGCCTCTTACTCCTGATCAGAGTAAACCTGTTTGGTTTGGACATGTGTGAGAACAGCAGGGATAATGATAAAAACCCAAGCAAGACAGTTTGGGGTTAAAAAGAAAGACTTTTAGTTTGTCTAATTTGGCACTAAACAAACACTAAACCAATGACCTGGTGACAGTATGGCGCACCTCCATCTGTTTGTGGTTCAGTATTTATGGAGTTGCCTATTAGTTATTTTATCTGTGGATCATAGCTTCCAAATTTTTCACAGAAAACCCATCTATGTAATGAGCATATGTAAAACATTCCAATTACAAAAGGCTGCCTGGGAAGCTAAAAACACTTAGCCACAGAGCTACTTGACACTAAGCTATCGGCTGGCATTTAGAAAACTAATGTAGAAGCACCAGGCATTTTTCTATGGTGGAAATAAAGACGACTAGGTCTCAACGTCTGTGCTAATGCCAAGATGGCTTCCACTCCACGTCCTGATGCTTATTGTTTTTGGACTCTTAATAGGCGGTATTAACAGGTTTTAGATGGTTCTCAGGTATTTGTGGATTTTAGCTATTTTAGCTGTTGTATTCTGGGTACCGTCTCAAAGTCATATTTTGAGATAAAATAAGTCATATTTTATCGAACCAGTCGGTGAGTTTCATCAATGCCACAAATGAAAACGAAGTCTATACTCAGAATGGCTGTTCTCTGAAACATTTTCCATTTCATCCAAGTTATTAAAAGTCGTCAACTTACGTTTAAAATCTAGGGAGGAAACAATCGGGTTGAAGTAGGGCGTGTCGTTGGAGACGTCTTTTAGCACCTTGCGGTCTGCTCGTGGGGTGAACTTGTTGGGACGGCAATTTTCTGTCTGATTTCAGACGCTTGAGACTCTTGACCTGATAAAATCATCCTTCTGACCTTTGACCTTGCGGTTGAAACTCTCCAACTTTTGCCATAAATCCAGTTTGTGTTTGAAGCAGAAACCCCAGCACTTTTTTCTGCGTGTGTTTTATCATAATCATTTATCAGTCCAGGCATGGCTCGTTCCGTTTGCTCTGTGTCTCTCTCTCTCTCTCTCTCTCTCTCTCTCGACTGTTTATGTTGATAAGCCATTTCTATTCAGTTTTGAACAATTTCCATATTCTGTCCCCGTGGCTTCGACGGCTGGCATTATAACGACCCTCATTTCCAACGGAGTAAACACAGCGCTGCGAAATAACTGCATCTAATGACAAGGTGGAAAAATGTTGCAGTAAACGGCAGCCGCCTTGAAGAGAGTCAGCAAAATGGAAACATGCTGGGAAAACGGGCGAAAGAAGCAAAGAGCTCGCCTTATCTCTGCGTCTCATTTAGACGAGGGTTCATTCGACAACGCTGCAAAAACTCAGAATCTAACCAAGTATTTTGGTCCAGTTTAAAACAACTTACAAGGAACTTTTCATAGAGATATAGGAGCTTGTTTTTAGTCAATAATTCCTTAATATTCATGAAAAATTCTTCTTCCACTGACGGGTATTCGCTTAAAACGTGGGGAAAAATATGAGGGTGTTACGGGGTCACTGCAGAGAAAGAAAGTGAATGAATTTCAGTCAAACATCCAGTAAAATCCAGACAACTACTCTGGTGGAAAAGTTTCAATTTTTCTTAAAAAAAAAAATAAATAAATAAATAAATAAAATCCAAAATCTTTAGACTAATCTCAGGAAAAAGTGGAAGATCCACAACTTTTAAAATGTAGAACATTTTCAAGTCGAAAATTCAAATTTCCGAATTTTTTTTTTTTTTTCAAACATTTCTGAGAATAATCAAAGAATGAGGGGTTTTTTTTCTTTTTTTTTGTCTGGAATTGTGCTTTTTTTTTTGTCTATATTGGTCCCTATTCTTCACCATAAAAAAAACAAAAACAAAAACAAAAACAAGAAAAAACATTCTTGTTATAAGTGAAATAACCTGCTCGTGGATCTAGTACTATTTCTTGAAAATGTTCCTGTAAGTTAGTTTTGTCCTATTTCAAGTGAACTAAGGTATCTGGACTAGAAACTAAACCAAACATGCTTCATAAGACGTGGAGCGTTTGCAGTGTGGGATGCAGGATAAACTTATGAAAGCATGCGTCGTCACTGGAAGCATTATTTATATTAATGTGCATGGAGAAAAATAATATTTCTCATTCATGTAATTAGAGAAGCTCTCAGACTAAATGTGCCCATTTCAGACCCTTGCAGTGTTTAATGTTGCACTCAACTCCAGTTCTCCTTTGCACCAGCTCCCTAAACCATCTTTAACTGCCATTAACAAAACAATCTCAGCCCTCCGCTCCCCCTCTCCGTGGTTAATAGCTTCATTTGTTAATGATGTGTGGCTCCGATGTTTGTTTTTCTGCCGAGTTTAAAGTCGGACGCAGAGTGCGGCGTTTATTACGAGGCCGGAGGATTTGAAAGGAAGGGTGAAGGCGAAAACCGGATTTCAGAAAACGCAGAGAGTCGACAGGAGCGATGGAAGAGGAGAGAGAGAATAATGGGGGGAGGGGGGAGGAAAAGAGAGCGAGAAAGCGGGATTATGACAATACGGAAACGACAGCTGTTGGGCTGTGGAGAGCAGCTGGATCCGGGGACAGGATCAGTCGGTGTTGCGATGATGTCGCCGCCGCCACAACTCGCGACGTCTGCCAAGACAAACGCAGGGAGGGGCTGGGATGGGAAAGGAGCCACGTGGAAATGTAGGACGAAGAAACGCGAGCGACGATTAGACATGATAAATCTGACCATAGCAATAACACGCAGAAACCCGACGCAGCTTCAGAGGGCCGGCAGCTGGGACTTCGAAACACAAATCAATAACAGCGACTTTTCACATCAGGACATGAATGACATAACTTTGTTTTTGCTGTAATCGTATTCCGTGATGATGTCATCATCATCATCACCACACACATGACGCAGAGGAAACTCCGTCCGAACCGTGAGACTGTGCAGCTGATGGCAACATCATTCATGTGACAGATCATTTTTGTGTATGAAAATAAATGTAGTGATCTTGATATCTGAATTAATTTAAACTGAGCATCTTCACGCCACTCTAACTTGGCTTAGATTGGCTTAGATTATTAATATTTGATGGAGTGGCTTGTCAACCAACAAGAAATTTCCCCTTGGATGCCAATAAAATCTGTTCTGTTCTAGTTGCTCATGTATAATTTCAGGTTATACGGTGATATTAACTTAACAGTAGCTGTGTTTCCATTGCAAATGTGTGCGAAACTTTATCAATATTCCGTTAATGTCAGGGGGGAAAAAAGCCACAATTTTTCAATTGTAGTGTTTTCTTGAAATAAGAAATGCCTTTAGAATCACATGTGAATAAGTTTGTTTGCGTGGTAATCATTAAAAATCGCGCAGCGCCATCATCACTACCACTTCCTGTCGTCTTCTTTGCGGTTTCCGCCAGCAGTCACATCTGGTTGTCGATCATGTGACTCGTGAGACGCGAAAAAAAAAATGTTTCCATTGCAGTTTTATGAAATAAAATGATTTTGATATGGCTATAACCCCCCCCCCAAAAAAAAAAATAAAAACACACACACACCTCACCCAAACAGCAAAACATTTCATTGAAAAACCAAAGGGTTTTTTTGTGAATTTGCAGTGTTTACATTAAGCAAAGTGATATATTAGAAATGCAGATACAGACCCCCATTTTATGACAACATGGTGAATTTACTTCTCTTTCTAACTCATAAAAAAATCAGCTGCTAAACTTAATCTGCCAGATGAAAAGCTCTGCTGTCTGAGGCCATAAAATAACTAATAAACTCCTAAACCAAACCTTCTATCTGCTGTTTGCAAACAAAATAAATATTCTATGAAAATTACACATTCACTTGGTCTGTTTTTATATAGTGCATTTATTCTCACTTGTAATTAATTGATGACTGAAGTAATTACTCATTCATTTACGGGAATATGACCAGAGTGTAATGACTGGACTGGACTTTATGAATTCATTTTCATTCAGTCTGGCCGTTTAATTCATCGATTGACATCTGATTTTCAATAAAAACACAGGAACGTGAGGAATCGGAATGTTTCGCGCTCTCTTCTGATCCGGAAATGTTCCGGTATCATGTTCAGGGATGAATGCGTGGAAGAGCTGAGACTTCATTTCAGAAATAACAAATCACTCTGTTTCCACTGCATCAACTGAAGGTCGTGATCGCTACTTACAAAAGGCTCATGAATTGAAAGAAATGCACATTTCATGCCTAATTTTCATACATCGGTTTTGGAAAATCGGTTTTGTTCAGACGCCATATTGGAAAACGTTGGAAGGGACGGCTGTTTGATATTAAAGGCGCCTTTTACAAATCAAAACCGTTTTACGTGCCTTTTGGGCAAACATAAAGTAGAGAGGCACCGATTCGACATTAACATCTGTATCTGTCCTGATTAGAGGTATCTGTTCCAGATTGATTATTGGTAACGACGTGTCTGGCCCATAAGGTCGGATCTATTCAGTCCAACTCTGTGCTTTGAGCAACGTCATAATTTATTGATTTTACATTGGCTGTTTGTCTCCTAAATTTGTTTTTCCATGTGCGTCCAGGCTTGTGACGCTATTGGTGTGTTTAAGTGTGCTGTGCCGGTGCAGAGTTATCAAATTCATTTGTAATTCAGCGCATTCATGTCTGTCTTATAGAGAAAAAAAAAAGACGAAGAAAAAAGTTGAGCTAATTCAGCGGATCGGTGTCAGTCGATATCAAACCTCAGGTATCGATATCGGTATCGGAAGTGGAAAAAAAAAATGGATCAGTGCATCCATAGTCTGAAGTAATAAACCAACCTTAAATGTTATATTTTCGCTGGCTGTGATAAAAGAAAGAAAAAAATCATCATAACCAACAGGAAACAAAAGATCTTAAAAACATAAATCAGTGTCTGATCAATTGATCACACAGTGAAATAAATATTAGCAGTAATCTATTTAGAGTATTTTCCAACTGCAAGTCTAAAATTCAAACAGACCTGAAGCTGAAATATATCAAGTATAAACATGCTTTCATGTTTGTTTTTTTTTCTCTCCAGCCACGAAACAAGAAGGTTTAATGAGACTTTGTGAGAAACAAACAAATCAGGATTATAATAACTCTATACTTATTGAGTGATGTGTGAATTTGTACCTAATTAAGGAATTCTGCATTAGTCCAAGGTCTAGACTAGATTAACAATAAACATGCTAATAGAGGATGGGGGGCAGGGGGGCTGCAGGTACTTACATTACGTCAAGGATTGTGTTTTTATCACAGCTTAATATGGATCTCTGCAAATGTTTTTTTTTTTTTTTTTTTTTTACATATATACTGTGGCTTTAGGAAAACAAGCCAGCCGAAGCACAGTCACACAGACTCATCTTTTATCTTGCATTTGTAACTTTCAAAGTTGCAAATCGGTTAAAAAGTTCAATCCCAATGTTTTAACCAGCACGAAAGAGAGAAAAATCACAAATTATCACCATTTCCCTCCTAAAAGCCACCAGCTCTCTGATGCCTGTGAACTGTCCTGTCATCATGAGTATATGGAGTTAAAATACTGCCGTGATTAAAGTCGCACTTCCCGAAGTGTTAAAAATGATGCGCCAGTATGTGCTAATAAAATTGTCTTCTTGATACAGGAAGATGTATTATCACATTAAGCCTCCATGCAAATACTTTGTAGTCACCAGAAAAAGCTCTTTGCGGGAGTAAATAATGTTTTACATGAATAAATGTGTGAGTGTAATGTTCTGGCTGCAGCAGTAATCACTTCACACCAATCCTCATTAAATAAGATCGACACTGCGGCTTGGAATCTGAGTCGTTGTACTATTCTGGTATTCAAACATCTGAAAATGGACGTTCAGTCTTAAGAAATTCATTTCTTTAAAAAAAAAAAAAAAAGAGAGAGAGAGAGAAAAAGTAAGTTTGTCGATTTGGTACTTCACTGTGAAGGAATCACAGTTTTCTTTTTTTCTTTTCTTAAAGAAATCTTAGGACTTTTTTATGGTTTGGATGAAGGTTTAGGCACTTGGGGGAAATATTTATTTTTTTCACAAAGAGTTGAATGTTTGCAACCATAAGCTGTTTGAAATAGCGTCCAATCACGGTGAAATAAATTTGGTCCAGTGTTAATTATTACTGCACTTCTTTTTTCATGTTTGTCTCAATCTGAGGAGGTAAACATTGAAAATATTCCCTCTTGTGCTAGCTAGCTAAAATGTCTTGGAAATCTCAGTGTAGAATAGTGTAGCTCAGGTTTATGTCATGTGTGTTTCATATTTTGAACTGGGGATGATCAAACGCCGGATAGATTCAGCAGACTATTAAAAGTAGGATTTAAAGCACAGCCAAAAAACCCTTCTGAAGCTAACTTTAGCATCTTTAGCGGCAAGTGGTTAGCTGGTTTAGGTTTACTTATAGTGCTTGTAAATCTCTAAATGTATCTAATGAGTCTCTCACAGTACTCCATAATGCTGGCTAAAGAAACCTTGTGAAAGTGGTGGGACGATTTGAATGCTAACTATAACTTAGTGTTTCTACTCAACCCAACAAGCTTTAACTCTCTCCATCAAACCGTGCCGTAACTCAATAACTTTTTATGTTTCGATTTACTTAGCAGAACATAAAATCAAACTGTGCTCATTGTTCAGCACAAGCACAGACATACAGGTTGAATCGCACGTCGTAAGTTTTAAAAATTGAGACGTGGAGCCGAACAGCAACAGACTGTTCAACATGGAATTAGGACATGGAAAGTGTGTGCACGTTTTCCATGAGAACTTTTTTATGTTTATGGCCCAAAAGCATATATGCGAAATTAAATCTTGAAATAAATTGGCTTTAGGTTTGAGCTGATTGGCTCTGTGAAGAACTGGCCACCAGTCCGGTGTGTTGCCTTCCACCCGTGTTGAATTCTGGGAAACGGTTCCCATGGCCTCTGTTGCCTTCATAGGAGGATTTTATGAACATGAGCTTGTCTTTATGCTTTTTTTTTTTTTTCCTGGAAAAACTACATTACAGACGCTGTCAAGAACCCTTTTTTTTTTATCATTTGTTTTAGGTTTAGGCATTACGGTTAGGACTCAAATCTTCCTAACCGTAATGACTTTTCCCAAGAGATGAGTAATCAATAAACACACTTGTGGGTCAAAAGGCTTATTTATATTCTTTAGTCTTATTGATTCCTGTCCTTATTAAAGCCATCAGATTACCAAGTGGTTTGTTGCATCATGCTGAATACCTGCACTCTTTTAGCACCTTTCTGCATATTGTTATGTAACTACCGTTAGGCTAACGGAAGAACAATTATGTCTTTTAAAATCACATAGTGTCCTCGTCCTGTTGTATTCACTGTCAAGGTCTCCCTTTTTCACTTCCATTTCATCTCTAGATTTATAGAATTGTCCTTTAATTTCCCCCAGATCTGATATTTCTTCTCCTCGTCCCTCCCTCTCCGCCTGGTTCCTTTCAAAGTCTCAATGACCTCGGGCTCCCGACAGCGGATTATCACACATCTAAGCAACCCGTTTCAAACGCTTCCTTTGCTCCAGTTCGACGCTGCAAAGCATCAGCCGATCTACTGAGTTTCCTGATGGGTTAAAATTATCCCTACCATTCAGTCACCCTTGGCTAGAAAAGCATGTCTCAACGCGGCTCCCGATGATGCCTTTCGGGATTAGTCGTGAAATTACAGTAATGCGCCACGCCAAAGATAGCTCGCCGTCGTTCATGAACCCTGTAATTTTACGGGGTACCGGGGAGGATGCACACGGACTGGGTTGAGCGTTGCCAGCCATAAATGTTCCAGGCTCCTCCTTTTAGACAAGCAGGCTGCCAGTTTGATCAGTGCCCAATTACAGCAATTGCCCAGAAATTCATGAGAGAACAGAGGAATCTTGGATAGGGGAGGAAAACCAGCGAAAGTTAAAGCTGCGAAGCAGAGAGATCAAAACGGAGAATGTAGCAACAAGGAAAGCAGGTTACAAATGAAAATGAAGTGCCAGGGAATATGTAAGGCCACAGTCAACATTTGTTCGCTTGAGGTATTTGGAAAAGTTCTTATTTTGCCTATTTACTCACGGGTCAAGCATTTCTTTTTTTTTCTTTCTATTTTTTTTTTTTTTTGCTTACACAGTAGTTTGCAATCAATTTAAACCACACCTCAACCACCAACCTTGTGATTAATAACTCAGTTAAGTGTTTCAGTATAAACCTGGAAGTAAAAACTATGGAATCCATCAATGATATATCGTGAAGCAGCAGGCGTGTGAATATTAACCTGGCTTTGTTCCAAGAGGCAAAGCAAGACGCTTGGCTTTTGGATCTTTGTAGTGTTTTTTTCCCGTCCATATAGCAATAAAGAATCTACTTGACTTTTCGATGACAGTATTCTCCATGTTGTCCTGAAATGCTGATTGACTTGCAGTGGATGTAACGCAACCAAACGGTAGAAGGAGTGTGTTTAGTTTGAATATTTTCAGAAGTTGAATTCCCTGCCATGTTCTTTTGTTGGAAAACAAAAAAGGAAGATGATGCAAACTTCTGGTTGCCTGAAGTTTGACAGCAGGTAACATTTTCAGAAGTCACATTTTGTTGGCAAACTGAGGACAGCGATCGATCGGTCAGATCGGTCAGATCGATCTGACGATTACGCTTTTAGTGGACATGTTTGAGAGAGGCTAAATAGTTTCTTAAAGCTCATTCGACAGAACAATCCTGCCTGTGCTGCTCATACGGGACATCTCTGGCACAAGGTCGGGCATTGATTGCACCGTTTACAAAATGTTTGCAAGAAATTCCAATTAACTGCTTAAAGCACATCTGAAACTGTCAGCCAGGATTGTTTCCTTTACCATCATCTTCACTTCGTTCGACGAAAGTATCAATGACTGGCGTCCCAAAGAAGTGTACTACAAATAGGAATGTTTTCAAGAGTCGGGTTTGTGTGGCTCTGCGATGAAACTTCAAGTCCGTGTCGTTCACCCCAACTCTGGAGCAGCGTGAGAAACAGTGGGGACTGTTTCAATTGGCCATTGGCTGGAAGACAATTTTTTTTTAATTTGTACCTTTTCCACACAAGCTCAGCAAAGTGTATTTTTAGGTCAGGAAAAACTGCCACAGAGTTGAACTATTCTCCCCTGCTGACATTTCCGGGCTCCTTCGACACATTACTGAATTGACTGTATCGAGGGGAGGCGACACAAGCCTTTTGTGTGAACCAAGCACGACGGGGAAACCAGAGGCAAAGGTCCATGTAATTACCCTCCCCGCTTCCCTGGCTCGGTGCTTTAATGAACGGCGGCAATCTGAAACCACTGTTTAAATCGAAACGGGTGCCAGGGTGACAGGCCTGCCTCATACGCCGCGTGAAGTATCGGTCCATCTGCGGAACGACTCCAAGCCAACGTGACCAAGCAATCCTTCAGCATTAACGCGGCCGCTGAGAGGGAAAGCAGAGGCTAACGAGGAGCTGCTCGGACAAATGAAGCTTTTCTTTATCTAAGCAAATGAGCAAATTCAGCACCGTTGGAATCTAATTTTGATGACCTTGTATTATTAGACTGGAAGGTAAGCAGCAGGTTGGTCTTTGGGAGCTTTATGGTTTTTATGCTTAACTGGTTCTATTAACAAAAAAGAAGAAAAAAAAGGCAGTTACGCTTTTTATCGGTGAAGCTTCAGGTTGTTAAGGAGAACGTCTCCTTGGTGTGTGTGAGAGGGAAACCAGAGAGAGAGACAAAATGGAACGATATAAAAAGCGCCGTCATAAGTTAATTTCTCCAGTCTGATTTATATTTTATTCAGTTCAGTTTTATTTCTTGTGATGTTTAACAAATGAACAAATGAACGCACCCTCTGAACAAATGGCCTTCAGTTTTTTTGTGCTTCGGTTTGACACAAAATCAGGGGAAGAAAACCTGAATAAACACGACAAAGCAACTATCAAACGCCAACTCTTTAACCTTCCAGAGCTACTCTGTGGTTTGGTTGCCAGCTCCACATGCGTGCTGTGGATGTGGAAATGACTCTCCTCCATGTTCTCCCATAATTTTATGCTTGCATAAAATTATGTTGTGAGTGTTTAAGTATCTGTGGAAACAAATCAAGCTCCTCTTGCAGGAATACTCCAGATTCGTCAGTCAGAAACAACCAATCAGAGCCAGAAGGAGGGTCTTAGAGCTGTCAATCACACCCGTACATGTACCCTCTTGCATGCTCTGCGCTACTCTACAGCTGGTTCACCACAACGTAGCCCTCTACCAATGCTAAGGCTAGTTAGCATAGCCACTGATAAAGGTGGATAAACAGTTTTTCTGTTGTTTAGCACATTGAGCAGCATACAGGAGATTGATTGACAGCAATAAGACCCTCCTCCTGAACGGGGATGCTCCTTTTCTTCAGACCGCAATAGCAGCTCAGTGGGGAGGTGGAGGAGCTTGAATATTTTGGACAGATTTGTCTCACATTACACTGTTTTGACAGTGACAGTTTCAATAAATATGGAAACAAACACATGTTTGTAAAAGCTACATGCTGCAGCTTCAAATCTTATCTATATTGGGGGAGCATGTTTTAGCCCTGCTGTGTCGTGGCCTGTCATTAATTGTTTGTGCGTGAGGTCTCTCTCTGTGGAGAACGTGCAGCCGCCCCCGCCTCCCCCTTTTTACAGTCGGGCAGATGGAGTCCGTGTCGTTGTTTTCCCCCCCGAGCGTTCTGTTCCTCGGACACTTTGTGCCTTTTTATGAGCTGAATGAGTGATGCCCGGTTGATAGGAATGCGCCGGACACAAACGGTGACTGTCGAAGCGGCCTTCACAGTCAGCCTGGCTCTGGCCTCGCCTGTCAAAAGCCTCCATTGTATCTGTCTCGGAGTCGTCCGGGGGTCCTGACCGTCCTGTTGACTTTTTCCTGCCTCCCCTCGCCCCCAATAAAGCCCAATGGGGTCACCGTCTTCATGCTTACAAACAAGAAACCCACAGTGGCCAACAATGCGGTCACAGAGTCGGCTCCGGCGGAGAACTTCCTCCGCGACTCGGTCAGGGAGTTCACAGCGAACTTCCCAGCAATTTATTATCTAAATGAGGAGAGCGCGAAGGGGCTTCTTTCTTCTACTTCTTGTCACTGCTCACGGAAGAGTAATGAGCTCCCAGACTTTGATCGCTTTGGCGTGACATGTTTTCCGATGCTTGTTCACTCAAAGTATGCCACTGTGATTTGTTGGTATTGAATCACAAATGACGGGCTGGCAGAGAAGCGTATTCTCCCGCATTAGGAGGGGTTCCTCACCCTGTGCCAAATTTGCCCTTTAGGCCAATGAGCTGCAGCCGGCAGCTGCCAAGTTGTACCCTTGGTGCAGAGTGTTATGTACAATAGAGCAGCGATACAGGAATCTGGCTTATGTGATGCTCAGCTGTTTTTTTTTTTTTGTTGTTGTTGTTTTTTTTTTCCTCCCAGTGTGACTTTATTCTTCATGTGAACCAAATGTTACTTCTCTTCGTCGCCGATTTGTGGCTCAACGGAGGTCAGTGGAAATATTGCTGTAGTGGAACGAGACGAATCATGACTCGCCCTTCACTCCATTAAAATGAAAAAAAAGTACTGTTGCCACAGATTATTTCACTTCCAACATGAGAAAAATATCTTGTTAAATCTGCCAGTGGGATTTGTACTTGTTACATCAATATTAAGGTATGAATATTAAAACGAGCCAGTACGTCTTGCTGAAGAGGCATTTTTGTCTTATTCCATGTGTAATACTTGAAAGTAGAGCAAAACCACTTGGAAAGATTTAGTGTTTTTTTGCGGCGAGTGGCTGAATGAAGGGAGTGGAGAGCTGGCCACTAATGGTGCACAAGGCAGATCTAATGCTCCTGTTAGGTCGATTGATCTTTTATTTTTTGTCTTTTGTTTGTTTTTACTTTTACATGTTAATGCTGAGTTTACATTTTTATTTGCCTTTTTTTTTTATTTTTTTTAAATATGCTACCATTAAAAAAAAAAAAAAAAAAATCACATTTTTATTTAACTATTTTTATTCCTTGGTTTTGAAAACCCCTTCAAAATTGTACATTTTTGTTTTCTGCTTGTATATCTTTCGTGAACTTCAAATAGTAGTAATAATGAATCGGCCATTCCAACGCGTGAAGAATCATTTCAGATTTTGCTGCGCTTTCTTGCACGATGACAGTAAAAGGAATACACCCAAAAAAATTTCCAAATTTTAAGATGACATGCAAAAAACCTCCCATAAAAACCTCAAACGTTAAAACCTGCATTTAAAAGGTCAATTGAATGAATAAAATTTATAAAATGAAATGGATATGCTATAGGGATATAGATCATACAGATTGTTTGAAATGTTTTCTTCCAATGAAGGGAGCCTACCTGCTAATCCATGCTACATTGCAAAAAAAAAAAAAAAAAAAAAAAAGAAAGAAAGAAATGGAGGATGTCTTTATTAGATTAGAAAATAAACAGTGAGTGAAAGAGAGAGATATTTTCATGACCATCAAGGGTTCCCTCTTTTTTTCTCTGCTGTAACACTGGAAAACTTGCTCTTGTTTTGACTGAAAATATTTGCTGCAGACTGAATGCTGGAGGCGGTGAGACTTTGCTTATGTTGGAGGCAAAACTGGAGCTCTTAGCTGTAGTTCATGCAAATTACCCGACAAGAATCAAAACATTCCCTAGAAAATATTTCCGCCCGAAGCCGTAACTTTGATAGTCATTTGAGAAACACCACATATTATCATTTCTCAAACGGATTTCAAGCTTAAGTTTACTTCCCGCCATGTTTCCTTTCCTGTCTTTCACCCAGCCCCACGCAAATCCTGAATCCGATACTTTGGTCAACCGCAGTCGTCACACGTTACAAATCATAAGTGCGCGGAGCCTGTAGACGGTTCAGTCTGGCGATGGTGAGTTTGCTGCTTACGTTGAGATGTATCAGGAGTATCTGAGATAGCTGAAACAGCCTGTGTTTGGGCGGAAGAACCCCCTCTAGCCTGGGGGCTAGTCCGGGGGATCACTGTCTGCCCCTCTACCTAGAACGCCCCAGCAGTCCGTCAATCACACTTCTGAGCAACGCCGCGCTGCCTGACCGGTTGACCGTCTGGCCGTTGCATCGCAAACCCCAGCAGACCTTTGCTGTCAAGAACAGAAGCTCTAAGAAAAATTTTAAAAAAAGAGCTTTGTCTCATCCTTTGTAGCCTCGGTCGGTGAATCATTCCAATATATCGGTTTTGGCCGATACTGTGCTGTATATAAAGCGTGGATGGGTTCGTCCCTAGTAATTATCTTATTACCTCAAAGGAAATCAGTGATGCTTCTAATGACTGAAAGTGCTCTTTAAATTTAGAGTTTACCTCTTAAATCTGTGCCTTTGACTCCCTACTGCTCTTTGTCGACTTCTTCTAAATCTTTTTCCTCTCCTTGTTTTCCTGCAGGTCATCCTGATCCTGACCAAGTATTACCACGCCGACTCAACCAAGGTGTTGGAGAGTTCGTTGTGGAGGTAGGCCAAACTCTTTCACCGCCTTCGCCCTCGCTAGTCATCCCTGTCATGTGTCACCTCACGGACACCTTGTTTTTTTGTTGTATTGTTGTTGTTGTTTTTTTGCACGCGCGTACAGCTTCCCCTATGCAGCCGGGGTCGTTGTTATCGCTGCCCCGTCGCCTGCTTTACGGAGACAAGGGCGCGACAGAGCACCATGACGGGCAAAACATCAGCAGGCGGCTAAAGCGAACGTAGGGGAGCAGGGAAGGGGGATGCTAACAGGCTGGAGCGGACATCTGTTTGGACAGATACGGTATCAGCGTGGCACAGGGCAGCAGGGTAGACACCGGCAGCGACAGGAAAGGGGGTCAGGTCTCGCTGGCGGAGCTTCCTCTGTTTCGCCAAGCTGCTCCTCGCCAGCACACTTCTCACCTCTCCTCGCTGTCGGGCGGCAGATAGCATATTTCATTCATTCTGCTCCACTTGACAACAAGTATATCTCGTCTTCGTACACATATCCTCATGGAGTATTAATGTCTGTTTCATTCTGCGACTGCTCTCCACGAGTTCTTGGGATTTCTTCTACACCACGAAGAGACCTCTGTTTTTTTTTCCTCAAAGAAATAATAGTGGAAAAAAAAAAGTAGAAGAGATTTAAAGCTGCAGTGTGTAACCTTTTATTTATCTATTCATTTATGTTTTTACATAGTACAATATGAGACAAACAATCTGTGAAAAATTCAAGCTCCTCCCCCTCCTCCCTATTGCTGACCCATTGGAACGCACCGCTCCAGACCAGAGCAACCAATCAGAGCCAGGAGGAGGAGCTTAGCGCTGTCAGTCATCCTCATGAAGGCATTACTGTATGTCCTAATGGCGGAGGAACAACTCATTGTTACAGGAAAACTGTTTATCCGTGGCTATGCTAACTGGCTTTAGCATGCATCACGGGCTCTGCATTGTTCACGGTCAAAAACAACCAATCATAGCCAGGAGGAGGAGCTTACCGCTGTCAGTCAACCTGATGAGTGTGTTACTACATGTTCTAATGACAGAGAAACAACAAACCATTGCAGGAAAAACAGCTTATCCGCCTCATCCGGCTAACTTCGCCCCAGACGTTAGCAGCCTTAGCATTCATAGGCTCTGCATCGCTCACAGTCACAAACAACCAATTGGAGTCAAGAGGAGTGCTGTGGCACTGTCAGTCAACAGCCAAATGGGCTAACGGCTGTATTGTAGCAGAGAGCAAGTGATGGATGAAGCGCATGATTAGCAGCGCCGAGACCCGCCCCCTGACTCTGATTGGCTGTTTGTAGTTATCTCTGGGGGAAGGCAGACGAGCTCGATTTTCCTCAGATTGTCTATCCAGTGTCACAACATAGAGACAGTTTCAGCAGATATCTACATATTTTTTTTGTTACATACTGCAGCTTTCATGGCATTTGACTCTCTGAGTAAATCCGGTTAAACAGCAGAGTTAGAGATCCAGCACGCTGGTTCGGGTGGACTGTCTAAAAGGCTTCCACACACAGCAAAACGTCTGACGGCGGGGCTTAATTCATGCCGCTCACCTCGCCGACGACTCCATGACTTCAAAGCTTCCTCCTCTCATTAGCTCTGAGTGCCAGTCTCCCTGGAGGACAGTTATGAATAATGTACATATTTTTTTCCCCCCTCCTCTCCGTGTTGACGTTTTAATTGTTGCGGCGTATGAATAATGCGACTTTAAAACTCGGACAGCTTGCAACGTGCAAGTGAAAGAAACAAGCGGCGGAGTTTTTTTTTTTTTGTCCGAATCTTAATTGGCAGGAGCGAGAGCGGGCCATCTGCCCCGTTGGTTTCATTGTCCAAAGCACGTAAAAGATCCTGAAACGACAGTTGTATTTTGTTTGGTTTCTTTTCTCGTAGCTACTCTAGAGTCATCCTTCAGTTTGTCAACGGGGTGTTTTTGGGGGGGTTTTTTTCCGCTTCCCCGTGTAGCTGGGAGTTTCTTGCCCGGCGAGTCAGCTGACCTCTGGGCTTTGATGTCCCTGAGCCGCGGGATCAAAAAAAGGGAGATGAATGGCTCTGCCGTCTTCGACTGTCGGGCAGCATGAGATCAACGCGTCAGGTTTCTGCAGAGGGGAACGTTAGCGACTCGGAGGCGAGGGAGGGTTTTTGGGGGAATTAACAAAATGAGAGCGTGATGACGAATTCAACAGGGATCCAGCTTGACAGAAAGAAAAGAAAACCTGCACAAAACATTTCCTGTTGTCGGCTTTCGTTCCGAACGTTCAGGAGGCAGCAGGAGGAGAAGTCATGTGTTCATAAAGCAGCTGTTTCAAACAGCATAGCCCTGGTGAAAGGGCGCATTCAGACATGAAAGCATGCTGAAGATGGAACTCTATCTGAATTGTCATCGTCTTTTTACCCGAGATCAACCAGTACTAAAAAATTTATTTTAATTTCGAGCCATGTAAAAGAAATAATGCCCTATTTTTTAGGTATAAAAGGAACAAATGTATGTGTTTTATTCACAGTAGTAAACATAAAGTAATAGAACGTCATCGAATTCATATTTTATGAAGTAATACTGTATTGAGACGCAAACAAGAATGAATTCAGCTTGGAAAGCAGAGAGACGACAAACCTCTTCACTTCCACTTCGTATTTACATCTAGAAATCGTGCTGCGTTCACTGTACTTTGGAATTGAGCAATTGGTCTTATGTACACGTCTCGAGATGTTTTCAAGATTTTCTGAAAAACCAAAGATGCCACTCCTGACCAAAATGAGTATTTCGATTGTATGCCATGCAAACTTATTAATTACATAATGGAATGTGCCTGTATCGATTTCAGTAATGAATAAAGTTATATGTAGTAATTCTGTTGAGATATCGGTGCTAAGCGGCAACCAAAATTGATTTGAGTGATCGGTTCAACGCTTTACTGAAAAGTTTGTCGTTTTTCAGTCGACCGGGTTTTGTTTTGAAGGGTCACATTCGAAAACCTTTCAACTTTAAAGAATCACAGCTTTATTTATTATTTTCGGTTTTTAATATGATGGATAGGTTTTCTTCTTTGGGACGTTGACACAATCTTATGACAAGAAAAATAGACGTGAAAGTACAACAGTGGTGCTTTTAGTGTCATTCTTTTGTGGAAATGAAATGCAATTATGAAAAATTAAAGCTTAAACATGATTGAAGGTTTCAGCTGAGCTGCCCTTGAGAAAACGTTTTGTTCTAATATTTCTTTGGATGACTGACTCGGTAACAATGACGCTTTGAAATCCAGCAGGGAAACGGTCGGATAAGGAAACCTGGCAACGATTCAGACCTTCACTGAAGCAAAGCATCGCTTGTTAGCGGCTGCTAGCTGTTAGCACACATCGAGGAGAAGGCCCAGCTGGTTTTAGTTCCAGTGCTCTTTATGAAGTAGATCCACTTCATGTCAATGTCAACGCTGTTTATATAACACTTTACAGCAAACAAGCTTCACCGTAGTGAAGCAGAAAGTACATCACGACTACTGGTTAAGATGGAAAAAAGATCAAACAGACACGACAGAAACAAAACAGTGTCGGAAGAAAATAAGAAGTAGAAATAGTTAACATGTCGATCTCCGTTCAGCCGAAGAGCAGGCGGGTCTACAGAAGAACCTTGAAGTCTGGAGTTGATGAGCAGCTTTAAAATGTGAGAGCAACCGGTTGTTTGACCGTATCATTCTTTTGGATGTAATCTGTTTTTTTTTTGTTTTTTTTTAAAGGTTTTACTGGCGCCGGCGGCCTTTGTTTGTTTGAGTGGTCGGACGTAAAAGTGGGTAATGAGGGACCTGCAGCAAAGGTCATCAGGCCGGGAATCGAACCCGTGACGGCCATGTCGAGAACTAAGGCCTCTGTTTGCGGGTTGTGCCCAGACGGATTTTGCTTCGAATCCTGCTGCAAAATGTTCCGATCGAGTCTTTTGGGGGAAAGTGAAGTGAAGGCAGGAATTATACAGGAGTTTTATCTTCAGACGCTCTGGACTTCAGCTGGTTTGCACAAAACGAATCACTGGAGGTCGAGGACCAGTCTGATGGTGACGAGTCGTCAGGCGCTTCAGTGGTCAGACGGGTCATCAGCCTTACACTCTGCTCTGTGTAAGGCTGAGGCAGCAGCAGGTCATAGGAGCTTGACCTATGACCTATGACCTATGACGGTGACTGTAAATTGGTTTGGTCAAATATTGGTTCACAAAGCATATTCTACAGCAAAGTTTTTCAAATGACAAAAAAAGTATCTCATGGCCTAGCTAACCAGCTAGCCCACAAGCTACCTCTCTGACCCTCTAGCTATCTAGCTAGCTGTCTGGGGGGAAGAGGAGGGGGAGAACTCAATCTGAATCCGTCTCGCTTGACGACGTCGTTTCGGGTCGCCGGACTCCACTCGCGCCTCTAACTCAAAGATGGCTCCCGGCGAAGCCTTCACGTCAAACGAATGGGATCACGTTTGTGGGTTGAGCCGCGAGGATTTTGCTGCAGCTCCACCGAGCGCCGGCGCTCCAGAGGGAGCTGTGAAACACAGGGCAGACCTTCCTGATCCTCGTGCCGGAGGAAGCAGATGTACTTGTAAATCAGCTTTCCCTCCTTAAATCCTCGCCGCAAATGTTTATTTTCACACGACGTGTAAAGATTTGGACGCTAGAGTGGCTGTCTCATGCTACAATCTGCTTGTTTTAAGAGCTCCTTTGCCCTGGAGCGGCGCCGTCTCCGTTTAGCATTATTATTATTGTTATTATTTATTTGGTGGTGCACTGCATGCTCTTTCGGATGCCGTGTTTTAACTTTGTGAACAATTAACTGGTGTGTGGTTGATCGCGGCGATTAAAAGAAAACACCGAGCGGCTCATGTAACAGCCGGGCTCTTGAAGGAGTTATGTGACCCAGGCTGCCTGCTTGATATCCAGTCACTCCCTCTTTAATCACACACGCGCATAAACAGGCTGCTGGTGAAAGAGGACAGTGCGGGACGCAGGGGGAGGGGGGTTGGTATTTATTATTAATGCCGACTTCGTGCGTCTTTTGAAGAGGTGAAGGGGGGCTGGCAGCCATCGCTCTGGGGGGCTCCACTCTTCCATTATGGATAAGGAGATCGGCTGACAAGCTGCCGGTTCTACGTGAGGCAGATCTACTGAAATTACCCGTCCACGAAGGGAAGTGCTGACAGGGCGAGAGCCACGTCCTCCAAACTGTCAGACACACTCCTTTTTTTTTTTTTTTTGTCTTTGAGCCTCATGACACGAGCGACGGTTCCACCCGGAACAAAGGGAGGAGCTCCATACCTTCATTTGTTCCTTTTACGTATGTTTCATTCATTTATTTATTTATTTATTTATTTATTTGCTGAGGTTCTTTACTTCCTGTAATAACTTCCAGCTGTTCATTTGCATGACTTCATTGAAACCTTTATTGAATGAGACCAATAAAGCGTTAAAGGACACACCAAAAGCAGTAAGTTGTATGGTATAAATCAATCAATTAATCGAATTTATTTGCGCAGCACATTTCAGGAACGAGGCAGCTCAACGTTCTTTACGTTTTGCTCTGGGAAAAATGAAGGGACCACTTAGAATGACCAGTTTCTTAGATTTTACTGTTTGTAGGTATATGTTTGAGTGAAATAAACATTGTTTTATTCCACGAACTATTGACAGGTCATGACACATAATGCAAAAAAAAAAAAAAAAAGTCCATATTCATCTAGAAACAACAATAGTAATGAGTGAACTGGGGAAGAGTTAACTCGACATTTGGTGGAATAACCAGGAGGTTTTCAGTGCGGTTCAGTGCGGCGGGCTCCTCGTCTTTTTCCAGAGCTGAATAATCAGCAGCAGCTGTGAAAACCCAAATCATCAACGTGGGTCAAAATATGTCGGCCAGTGATCCGATCGTAATGGTTCAAAAGCAAATTAAGGCAGGTGGGTTTCGAGTCTCGATTTAAAGGATCTCGGTGTTCCGGCGGTTTTGCAGTTTTCTGTGTGTTTGTTCCGGATTTGAACAAACAGAAGCTGGATGCGAAACAGCCGCAGGATAAAGCTAAGCAAGCCGAGTTGAAATCTTTTTCAGGTGCGAGTGAATCTAAGAAAAACAGGTTGCAAGGAAAAAAAATAAATAAAAAAATCTAAACTAGCAAAGCATAAATAATAATAATAATATTAAAAAAAACAGTGAGTTTACGGTTTATTTCTGCATTGGTGTGTGTGTGAGGTGCAGCGCTCGCCGCTGCCGGACTGGCATCCACTAAATTGGAGAGAAAATAAAAAGGAAGTGGGCAGGCAGGGAGGGCCGCCTCCAGGGCTTCTTCTAGATGAGCAGTAGGGGGCGTCGCGCCTCAGACGGACCCACCACACCTCCTCCTCCTGTTTCATTGTTTATTACCTCACCCTTTTTACTCTGCTCTTCCTTTTATGCTCTTTTTTAAAAAATGATTTTTCTCCCCCCCTCTCTCTTCCTGTGGCCGAGAACAACGGCGGTTCAAAGCTGCCTTTAACAAGCAGTAATCAGGGAGATAATACATTATGTGATCCAGAGAGTCGTGGCTTTGATGATTCCTGACATAACTGGGGCATAATAGCAGACAAACAGAAATGCCACGAGATCTCAAAGCAGAGCGCGCAAACGGCAAGAGATCATGCTTAAAAGCTAAACGTGGAAAACATGTCAACAAAGACATTTTTTTGTTGTTGTTTGGAATAAATATATATTTGAATGTTTGGATCTTTGAAGATATTCGTATGGAGAAACGTTTCTGCTTTAGTGAAGGTTTTTATGGTGCGGATGGATGAAGTGCAATTTGGAGGCGCTCTGTCTGACGATATTGGAAAATAAAATATGACTTAATATAAAAATTCGAATATATCTGAATATACGAGCACACTCAGATATATTTTCCTTGCCAAGACTTTTCTTTTGTTCCTGCCAGACTTTCTGAGAACTGGCTGCAGAAATAGATTTTTCTTCATGATTTACTGGTCTGAAAAAACACCAGTTTGATGTCATAACGTGGTAATAGGTTTAGTATTGGAGACGGTTGGATATATTCTGCCACAGAGACTTATGGACCTTTCATTTTGGCTCTTTCATACTTGACTAATGCAGTGTTATTTAAAACATATCCGTATTGGTCACTTTGCCCATTCATCATTTTTTTCTCTACGGTGAAGAAAAAAGTCCAAATCCAGCCACTTGTGGCGTTCAAAGAATTTCTTGCTAACGGCTCACACTGGTCCAAACTTATAAGAACCATCAACCATTCTTTACTTTGGGAAAAATTCACTCGTCAAGACAAATTATTACATATTTAAACTGAAAGATGCTTTCAAATACAATTTATCAACTGGGTTGTCTGCACGTAATGACTGAAACATTTTTTTTTTGTCATGAAATATTCCCACAACTGTTGATTGATTAAACGAAAACTACCAGTTGTTTGGCGTTTATATTCATGCTCTTATTTTGAAGCGGCCGGAAAAAAAAGTTCAGTTTACTTTCCTTTTGTTCTTTTCTTTTTTTCCCCAATAACTTCATTTGAAATGAGAAACGTACAGGAACAAAAGACAACACGGACCGTAGAGGACAAGATATAAACCCAAATACGACATTACAAAATACATAAAAAGTATTGGCGCTCAAGAGTTGTAGTCTTTAAGTACAGATTGAATTAGCAGGAGCTAATGCAGAAGCTAATGCTTTAGCAGACCATGTTGGTGATGTTTTCAAACCCAGACCTTCCCAGTCGGTATTCCAACTGCGTTGGGTGTTCTTGTTGTATTTCCAGTGGAGAACTTGGATAATTCAACAAAGAGAAAAACCCCATAAATACGTAAATGAGCTTAACTAAGCACAATTAGTCATAACACCAACCATTAGACGACTGTGAGGTGCTTCAAATCTTAAGTTCTGGCCTGGAATTATTATGGAATCTGCATCAACCAGCAGCAGCCGGATCCATACACCACCTTGGCTGCACCAGGACCAGGAGCAGTTTGAGGCAATTCAGGACACGAAGACGTGAGCGAGTCTGCGCGTACAAGTCAGCCTCATCCACACCGTGACTGTGCAAAGCTCCGGGCCCAGGCAATCGGGCAAACGTCTTGTAACGCTCCGTTTCCCGGACTCTCCAAAAAGACATTTTCATTTTCAGAAGCTGTGGAATTCGATGAGCCCGATCCAAGATGACTCTTCTGCTTCCTCTGGTTCAGGGGAAACTCATTCCATCTGCAGCACTGCCTTCCAAAAGGCTAGCGGACACTTTGAAGCTTTTTGTACGTTGACCGTACAGGATGGCACAGGGAAGCCGAGCAGAACTCTTGATTCTTTGGCCGATTACGTGTCTTTGTTTCTGCTTGTGGGCGTGCTGACCAGAACGTCGACTACCCGCTTTGATGATCCTTTCAGCAGTTTGCTTGACGTGTTGCAGTCGCTCCACCAGAACCAATGTGTTGACGATTACCCCTCCTTGGGTTCCACGTCCCATCCACCCCCGAACTGAAGCAGAAGTGAAACCAAACTCTTTTCTTTTCCTCTTCAGCTCCTTTCCCCTCCGCTTCCACGAAATACATATATTTTTTGATTAACTCCATAAATGTATTTTCTTCTCTCTGCCTCTTTGTTCTTGAGGCGGCTCTCCTTCTGTCCAGATGGCCTGGGATGATGTAAATTCTTAATCTTGTCAAGAGAGCAGTCTCCCTTTCATCTCCAACACCCCACACCTCCACCGCTGCATCCCCAGCCCTCCTCCACGCAGACTTCACAGCCTGGAGAGGAAGAGACCCCAGAGAGGGACCGGCAGAGCGAGCGAGCGAGCGAGAGAGGCAGGGTGCCGGCGAGAGCGCCGAGGGTGGGACCGAGTCTGCTCTCTAAACTCGAGTGGCAGCAGGAGGAGAGAAAAACACTCTAGGGTCAACGCAGAGTAGAGCAGAGTGGAGCTTTCTTATGTAAAGGATATGGAAGGGAAGTTTTTGAGGCAAACGAAGGTGGATGCTCAACTCCCAACCCTTGGCGTGAATAAAGAATTTATTTAGTTGGCATAGACATTCGAGCTTTGTTTTTTTACATTTTTGCCAAATCTGCCAATGTGACGTAACAATACATTATGAGACATGCAACCTGTGAAACACCTCGGGGTTACAGGAAAACTGTTCATCCGCCCTCATCTGTGTCCCATGCTAACCGGCCTAGCGTTCATGGCTAACGCCAATGTGATGAACCAGCTGATGGCAGCCATGCTTTTCAGGTATCATCCGTGCCTAAAATCTCTGTAAAAGCTAGCAAAGCCAGCCAAGCCTTTTCAGTTTCAAATTTATGTTGACGCTAAATCAAAAAAATGTTTGAATGTCCAATCTACTCATATTAATTAACACATTCTGCCTCAGTATGGGGAGGGGGGAAGGACATTTCAGTGCCCACTTAATCCTGTGCAGGACCTCGGTAGCTTGATGCTTCGGCCAGCAGTCAATAAGAAACGGTTCCAGCCCAGCTGAGGGCCCTTACAGAGACGAGCAAGTCAACCATCCATGCACCCACAGACACACACACGCGCACGCACACACGCGCACACACACACACGCACACCCAAAGGCAATTTGGATTCTCCAGACAACCTGCTAATGAACAGAGGGAGCATGCAGACTCCAAAAAGGAAGGCCCCCAGGGGCCCGGGCTTTCTGGTTCAGAGGTAACAATGCTATACCAGCCCTGTCTCTTGAGATCAGACTGTTAGCGACTCCATATATCCTGGAAAAGTGCGGCGTCTTAAAGTCTTTCTAGTCATACATGAACAGGAAGTGAGACGTTTTGAATGTGTTGGTTCAATAATGTTGCCTTTTAGTAGATTGCAAGAACTAAAACCAAAAACACTAAACCAACAATGTTTTTTGTCAAGTTTAACGATGCAAGCAATGCAAGACATGGTGCCAACAAGAATAATCTTAATCAGGTGTTGTTATTTGAAGCTGGCGTTCTTGGTTTACATAATCTAAAATGTAAATATGGTAAAATAGCAGCTCAGATGTTAATTAAATGTGCCGTCTAGTTTATCTGAAAGTCCCCAAAACATAACCTTAGTTTAGAAAACAGTTACCGATAGGTTCATTTAAAACCAAAAATACAGTTACGAGTGTTTTTTTTTTTTTTTTTTTTTTTTTTCCCACAACTAGTCTCTCAAGCAGCAGCAGAAAAACAACCCAGCAATACTTGTTTTCTGTGAGGCTTAATTATGGGCCTTACAGGTTCTTAAATTACATTTACAGACCCATTTACTGAATTGCAATATTATTAAAAAGTGCTTTTATTTCAGCAACTTTCTCGCTAGAGGAAACGCAGTCTATAGATGACACACAGGTGGACGTTCGAAAGCCTTTATTTTTTTGTTAGTCATGATGATTTTCCACAAACTGAAACGTGACATTTAAAACCGGAACGTCACGTCAGACAAACTGTTTGTTAGGAAACTGAAACGTGGGCTCCGTGAAAAGCGTTTTTTGTAAAGGTTTTTGGTGTGTGTTCTAATTTATTGATTATGGATCAGCGAATTAGCGCTCTCTGATTTGTAGTTCGGGCTGTGATGGGACTACGAACCCCAAGATGACCTTCAGCGTTCCGCTCCCGCAGCCGGCGTTCTGCATGAATCAGGCCATCGCAATGAAAACTTGCGACTCGCAGCCACCACGTCCTACATGGGAAAGTTTACATCTACAGGACCTTTGTTGTCCGAAACACATATAATCTAGTAATAAAGGCTTTAATTTAATATTGAATAGGGGGAAGTCTCCTGTTTTTCCTCTGTGGATGATTTATCGCCCACAGAGGAAGCTGCAAAAATTTGATATCCAGGTGAGAAATCACTTTTACAGTTCTTTCCTCCTTTTCTTCCATGTGCGCCGATGACAAATCAGTGTATTATCCCCTCCATCTGTGTGACAGAACACTGAGGTTCAGCTGAGCCAAACGTATATTATGACTACAGGCGTGTGTGTGTGTGTGTGTGTGTGTGTGCGTGTGCGTGTGTGTGTGTGGCCAGAAGTATCTGAACACATTCATTCGTCTTCATGCTTCCACCAAAAAGCAAGGCGTCGAAAGACTCCACCGCAAAACCCCTGGATGAGAAAAAGATTAATCTGATCATCGTTACCATGTGAACGGCTCCCTGTAGGGTACGGTGCGGTATCAGATGTTTTTTTTTGTTTGTTTGTTTGTCGTCGAATCGTTTATTTTTCACGTGTTTTTGTGGCAGAAACCCGTAGGAGTCGGATTGCGATCTCGCCGATTCGGAACAGGGCCGCGAGCGCCGGCCATCTGGAAGAGGTCTCCCCGTTTCCGCAAACATTCTTCCTACGGAGAGGAGCCCGAGACAGAACACACAACCGCTGCCCGCAGCGCCGAGAGGGAGAGGCGGCGCTCCGACTGGACCTGCCCGCTGTCCAAACTGGGAGAGGATATCCACAGGAAAGCAATAACTAGCAGAGGGTTGATAGCCTCAAGAGCTTGGCCTGCCATCAACCTCTTCCTGTTTCTTCCGCACGCTAGCTTTTTTTCCCCAACCGGGTGTTTTTTTCAGAGGCGAGCACACAAAAGAACTCTCTGGCTCTTAGATGACGCACAACAAAGGGATGCACTCCGACACCGCCGCAGGAGGAGCCGCGTCTCTTCAGACATCGTCGCAGGCGAACGAGCTCTGCGTCTGGAAATCGGTTACCCAAGAGCCACGCGACGAATCAAACGTAATGCCGATGTATGTTCAGATGAACGAAGATAATTCGGAAGACTTAATGAAGCAGAACTCTTTGGAGGGTTTCCTCTCAGTGCTCGGTTTGCATCGTCTCCTTTGTCTCGGCTTGGAAAAAGTCAAAAGCGACACATTTTTTTTTTTTTTTTTTTTTTTTTTTTTTTTTTACAATTGCTCGAGTTTCTATGCAGGCGACTTTTACTATATTCACTGACTGTAGCAGTGATCCAAAATATTGGTAACATCGATCCCACGATGGTGTCTGATTGATACTAGCCTGAGGTTAGATCAATATTTCAGTTTCAGATTTCCACTTGAAATTTCATTTTTAATGCATTTTGTAGACGCAGATGAATGTTGGGACACAACAACACCAACATAAATGGAGATGACAGAGATTTTAAGGGAAACTGAACGTGCCAATTATTATGCTCAGGGACCAATGTCTGCATTTGAGCAGTGAAATAAAGCGTTTGCAAAAAGTGACTGCAGGTGCATAAATGTGCGTCGAGTTATCGAGGTACAAACTGCTGTCACTTTATCCAAAACAGATGGCGGCCATGTTGGATTTTGAGGACAAAGTCTCCATCGCCGGGCGCTCGTGTTTACATTTCCATCTCTGAATTTGGAAATTTCAACAAACTGCGCAGAATGACCGGCTCCTTCGTGCCGCGGTGGTGGGACACTGACTGCTTGCTTCTGCTCGGGGTGTTACCGACCGTGACGTGAAGCTGGACGACCGCAAAGAAAAAAAAAAAGGGGGCTTAAAAACACTTGAAGAAACAATGAAAAATGACTCAATGGTTGAGTCAACGTTTACATAAGCGGCTTCAGAAACGAGGCGAGTGGGGAGCTGGAGCCGAGTCATAAAAAGAGGAGAATAGGAGCGTTTCAAAAGTGAATATTATTTGGTTATATAACCACAGGTATAAGGAAAAAAAAAAAGAAAGAAAATGGAGAGAATGGAAGTGCAACACAAAGCTGAAATGTACAAAATGTGTTTTGGACGAGCTTTTTAAATGCTAATTGCGCTTTGATGGGGAAACATGTCATTTTGGAACAAAAAAGAGAGGAGATAATTGCCTCATGTAGCATGTCGGTGGCAAAACGTTTCATCTTCTACTGTCTGTCTGTTTTCTGGCTTTTCCCTCCGTCTACTTATGCTATAGGAGTAAAATACATTCACTCTGCAGTGTCGTCACAGGGGCTGAAGAAATGCTGCTCTCTTTATCCTGATTGGTTCTGCCTGTGCGAGAAGCTCAATCAAAAGTAGAATCAGCAAGTTAGCATGTATTTACGTGTTTCCAGCAGGATGTCGTTCTAGAGCCTGCGATCTCGTGGTGCAAGTGTTAATCTTTCACCAGGAAGCGAAGCGCCAACCGCGAAAGAAAGCCGCGTAGAAAACGTGCGGCGGTGGGAAAGAAGACGGTGAAAGGTTTGTGCGTTTCCTTCGCCCTGCTGGTCAAACCGCGCTGACCTTAGACAAATTAAACCTTTAGTGGAGGAGTTTTCAGAGAGAGAAGAGCCACCCGCCCACTTCCAGGAGAAAATAGAGAAAACTATGAAATAACCCGACTATGTGGAAATAAAAACAATTGCCCTCTGCACTTTGTAACTGTTCATGACACCCTTGGTTGTAAGAACTGCCATCGAGTGTTTGCTGCAATTTGCGAGGAGTCTTTGATGTATCGCTGGGTGCATTTTTTTGCCCTCCCCTCTCTGCAGTGTTCAGTGTTGGAGGTGAACACTGGCCTGGTCCTTAATACAATTCCTCATAAACATTTGCTTATTGAAATGGCTCCCAATACAAGTTACTGGGCTATTTAAATTAGAACTCAAGTTGTTTTGTTTTTGAGGCTTTTTTAGTTTTGCCATGTCTTGAGTGACGGAGCAACAACAGGTTGATAGAAACGAGTATCTAGTGAGTATCATAACTTAAACGTGACATTTAAAGCATCGGGGTTCACGTAGAAAAATAATCAGATTTTATTTTGTGGTTTTAAAATAAAATCTACACTGAAGCCAGTGAGAAATGAAGGCAGCTTTTCTGTTTTCTGTTCCGTTCTGGGCTCCCACTCTGAGCCGGTCCACTCGCTCGGCCCCTCCCTCCAGTTTCACACTCTTCTAATGAACTAAAAGTTAAAGAGCTAAATATGAATGAGACGTTTGCTGCCTTTAACGAAAAAGCTCGAGTCCATGAAAGCAGTGCAGCGGTTTTGCTAATGAGGGAGTTTATCAAGAGTAATAAAATAAACTGCAGTCTGATCTTCATTGTTAATGTGTTTCTTCTTATTGAGCAGTGAAAGGAAATAAAACGTGATGCATGTCTTTTGTTGTTAGTATTTACTCACTGGAGGGTTTTATGTTTGTGCTGCAGAGCTAACAGCTACCCCGTGAAACGCTGGGTACAGAACAGAATGTTAAGTGCACATGCGTTGAACGCATTTGATGTGAACACACCACTGATCTAGTTGTCTTGGTTTTTCCATACAGCTGACAAATATCAGCGTCTTTTAGATGTTCTAGAACTGAAGGAACCTCAAAATAATGACATCACTGTCATTCCCCAAATTTTGGTCAGCTAACAGTTCACTTTTTTAACAAAGGCTGCGAATGCTTTTTTCAAACAGGACCATGATTATGTCATGAGGTCTGTTTCTCAAATGCGAGGAACTTTGTTTGCACCACTGTCTTCAAATGGCAAGCAACATCCGAAAGTAATGGCCGTTGCTAGGCATCGGTCTCATTAACGTAGCCTAAATATCTCCTGGATGGTGAGTGTGACAGCAGAGGGTTGACTTCAACCCCCTCATTTCCTTCAGGACCTTTCAGTCTATTGTCTGGTATCTTGGTTGCCGGTCGTATGTTGGGGACGTCCAACCTAAACCTTGACCCGCCATTGTTGTGCTTTTCCTCCCATTAAGTACACTGAAAGAGCAATGAATTATTCTGCTTGTAGGCAACATAAAAAGCGTGCGGGAGCAAACGCAAGTTGAGTTTTGCTGTTGCCAAAGTTGCATCGACTCTCGATTAGAACATCTTTAACAACTTCTCAGTCCCTCTGGAGACGCCTTCATTAGCCGCAAATACATTAACATACACAAACGCACTCTTGGCAATCTTCACCGCTCCATCATCAGCAACGGTTTAGCGGTCACATGAAGCACTTCATAAAGTTTATTTATGAGCCAGCCGCCATTAGAACAACGAGCCTTTGAGTAACACGGCTCGTCATAAAACAATGGTCATTATCACGTTAATGATGTCATTAGGAAATCGTACGATCCCCCCGAGGGGAAGCGTCGGTACCGATCGAGTCGGCCCGGGGTTCTGTTGGGTGTGGTTTATGATTCTTTAGGAGTTGTGTGCAAGAAAGGAAGGTTTTTATGGGTTTTTTTTTTTTTTTTTTTTTCAATAGTTGGTGTTAGATTTATGGGGTGAAATGAGGTAAAAGATGGGTCACTCATTAAAATGTAGCAGTGGATTTTAGCATTGTGTTTACGGTCACTACTTATCACACAGAGGGAAGTGATTCAAATGAACTTTGAAGAATTTATGGGACCGTTAAAAAAAAAAAAAAATATATATATATATATATATGTATATATACATTTTTGGAGTTTAAATAAAAGTAGGGAAAATTATTATCTCTGGACTAACTGCGTTTGCTTTTTCTGCAGATACGTTTCTATGGTTATACTCGGAAGAATTCACTCTGTGGCTTGTGTCAGAAAATAAAAAAAAAAGTCATAAAATTTTTTTTGATTTTGTAAGCCAAATAAAAACAAACAAACAAACAAACAAACAAAAAAAAAAACAGCTTTATTTTGCAGTTCCTGGACTTCTTACAATCGCCCACACAGATAGTGCTGCTAGCATACGCTTACTTGCAACAACAGACGCCGGTTTTTATCAAAGCCACCTGATTTGGAGGGAGAGAAGAAACAAAACGACCTGCAGAGTTTGGAGCCAGAGCCCGGCACAAACTCAGGGAAAAAAAAAAAAAGAAAAGTTCTGTGTTTTTTTTTTTTGTTGTTGTTGTTGTTGTTGTTATCATGTTAAGCATACCTGGGTGGAAATGCTTTGATGCCAACCTCTCTGTGTGTCAGGGCTGTGTAGTGTTTAGGGATAAAATCCCCCCCCCCCAATAAAATTTGAACCGAAATTAGCAGCTGGTTGGAATTCATTTGCAAGCGAACGAAATTGGTGAAACCCTGCAGCTCGTTCAGAGCCAGCCGGTGATAGCGGACGGTTCTGGACCCGTGGTGCGGGACACAAAGACAAAGCCTGAAGTCTTTTGTTTTTTTGTTTTTTTTTCCTACGCTTGGCCACTTTGGGACTCGCCGGTCCGCCTGTGTGCCGGCGCCTGCAGAGAAAGCTGATCCAGTTTTACGCGTTTGGCGAGAAGGCAGAGAGAGAAGTAAGAGAGAGCAATCGGCGAAAACAAATCCTGGGTGTTACTGGCGTCGAGCAGCTCTGCTGGAGCCGACGGGGGTCCTGAAGTAATCAGCAGGGTCCTCTGTGACGTGCTAAGTGAGCAATTCTTATCTGCGAAAAAAGATATTATAGCCCCATTTCATAACCAGGCCTTTTCCACCTGCTTCAGTTTCGCATCCACTTACGAAACCATTGTGTTTCAGTTTCTGAACCATGGGGAAAAGTAATCACATAAAAGCTAATATCTCCTGTTTAATTTAACAGTAAATTATTTTGGGGAAAAAAAAAAAAAAACCCTCATCAGTTGGTTATTCGTTCTTATCAGTTTCTTATGATGATGTGCTGAGCTTTTTATACCTGCGAGTTATTTTTATGGAATAGCCAATGTCCGATATTACATTTTATAGCTAATATCAGCTGTTACTGATAGCATATCATTGATATTGTGCATCCCTAATAAAGATCCCTTAGTTTCGTCCCTCTCATAGTGACCGATGCAAACTTCTCGTTTGTCTGGATGTGGGTGTTTCCGTAACACGTTGATGTTTGAGCGTTTATTAATGTACAGCAGAGGGAGAAGCTGAAATTTTGCAGCCCTGCTGTCGAAAAGCGAAGCATTACCGAACGCTGACGCGAATAAAAACGAGGCGAGCGAGGCGTGAGTGCGAAGGGGGACGGGTTTTTGGTGGAGGAGGGTTTGGAGAGTGACGACTGGTCGGACAAGCTCACCGTCTCTCCCTGCTGTCCCTCCTGGGCACGGTTGCCACTCCTGATGACACACAGTCACACTCTGCCACGCACGCGCACAAACACCAGCATGCAGTTGGGTTTTGCTGTTGCCCGAGGCAAGATGGTGGAGCGGGGGTTAGGAGGGGAGGGTAAGCAAAGCCAGGGCCAGACACCACAGGCTACCTCAATAAAACATCTATGGCAGACGGGATCTTTTCAAGATGGCTGCACCCCCACTACTCTCCACACATACAGAATCAGACTCACTCACTTCCATGCTGGCTGAGACTAAAGACCCAATTCAACTAAAACTCATCTTCAAAGACTCCGTTTCCCAGGAGGCTCAGTTGACGCAGCCGTCCCAGATTGCCACATGCTTACAGACAAACGCTCTCCCCCGTCTTTACAGCGGCGGGAGAACCGGACCCTGGCTGTTACCCTGACTACCGATCTGGGGTGGTGGGAGAGGGAGACTTTGCTCTTTTTTTCTAAAAAGTGTGGAAGGCCCTCCTGGAGGAAGAGTGGAGAGGCGCAAAATCCACATTGCTTGAACTTTCAGTGGGTCAGTGATGATTTTGGGGGTTATGTTGTTGGTTCTCTGGGTTTCATCAAGTCCAAAAGCAGCGGAGTCTGTGGCGCACATCATCGCTTCCCTCTGCTGACGAGCTTTATGGAGACGCTGACTTCATTTCCCAGAGGTTCTATTTTGCTGCGATGCACCTGCAGTCCAGCGGCTGCCTCTCCCTGCATCATCCTGTTGTAGCTGAGCAGTCGTCTCAGAGTAACCCGTTGGTAAGTGGCCGGTGTGGCTGAAACAGAAAGTGGGGAACGGAAAGGCTGGCTTTTTATTTTTTATTATTATTTTTATAAGCAGAGTCTTTACGGCAGGAAGCATCTAGATAAAAATGAACTTTTGCAAAGATTGTGACCCAGCGACTGCAACATGCTTACATCTCAGAGCAATGATTCATTTCTAGAAATAGCAACTCCTCGATTAGCACAAATGTGTGTGACGCAAGTCGAGACCCAGGAAACACACACTCCTTGCTTCTTTTCTCGCCCCTCTTTCTGTATCCGCACGTTGCCTCGAAAACATCTTCAGTTTACGCCTCATCCATCCAGACAACGTGGCTTTAGAGAAAAGACTCAATCTCTGTGTGAGTGAAAGGGAGAGTTTTATTGCCTCCTTTTCTCAAATGCAGTTAAAGAGAGGAAGCAAGGAGCAGAAGTCGAAACGAGAGCGGAGGAATTGGCTCCCAGACGCGAGAGTCCAAATGTTAGAGAGGAGAGTCTGGAAAAGAAGCAACAAAGAAGCGAATGAATGCTCTTCAGATCAGGCACATTGGGCTGGCCGAGAAATGAAGCGCTGGATTACGCCGACGGTCCAGGTCAATGCCTGGTCCGCAGACTTGCTAACAGTATAGTATATAGAGAGAGAGAAAAGGAGAAAAACAACCTTGAGAATGTGCTGGACAGTCTCATCTTTAGTGGCTCAAAGCCGACGAGTTAAAGCACTTAAAGCCCTGGCACCAGAGACTTCCATCAGACGGCGCGCAGAATCCAGTTTAATGGAAGCTGGAGATATTTTCCCTCTGACTAGAGCGCACCCGGTTTCAAATGTATATCTGCTGAAAGTGCAGAGCTGCAAACAAGTCTTTTCATGTCGCTTTTCCTCGCCGCCCTTAGGGGCAACATCGAGCTTTTACGACCCGGCGAGGAATCTTTTATCTCGCCGTGGAGGGCGACGTTTTTATTGGCTCGAAAGTTTGACGTGACGCAAATATTTATTACATTTCCTTTTTTTTTTTTTTTTTTTTTTTTTTTTTTTTTGTAACTAAATTTGACCAAATTGCTGAACTGGAGTCAAGACAAAAACATATTCAGTCTGTTTGAAGCCGCAGACAGGATGATTAAACCTCCACCACTTGATTGTTCAGGAACATTGTTGTCTATACAGAGCACATATATAGATATCATAAAGCGGCGTGCTGTGGGAGTGGGCCGATGGCACGTTCTGGGTCCGGATGGCGCATGGCGCAGAAACCGGACTTGTGTGCGTTAGCGTGTTGGAACACAGCGGCGTCTTCCGAAACGTCAGAGTGTGAATATACATTTCTAGGAGGTAAGGGCTTGGAGGGTGTGTAGGTGTAAAGTGTGAAGCATTTTGTATGACTTTATTGGTATTTGTATGCACAATATAGTTACTGTCATGATGTCCCACTGTGTTTCCTACTGTGAAACACACACACACACACACGCAAACGCACACTCATGTTACTGTCTGTAGCCAAACAGGAAAATATGTACTTGTTACATAGGAGTAAAATTAGTGTGAGAGGTCTCTCTCTGGTAAATTATTATCAATGTTTGTATCAAGTTGGTCTTGTTGTTACCTTAGTGAGGCAACAGGAAATCAGTAAACTGAAGTGTTGATTTGCACCGTCCTCCACAACGTAGCGCAAATTCATAGTTCTCAAATTTCAAAACTCAAATATTGTAGAAACATTCCAAGATTCGTCTCCCGGGTCCTTAGAGACCTTCCTGTGTGTCACGCAAAACAGCCTGGTGACTTTATTTTGTGGGGCAAAAATGATCAAAAGCAGTTGTGGTTCTGCGTTTTAAAGTGTTTCGTAGTTATTTTAATTCAATTAAATGAAGGAAGCATTTTAATTCTTCACGTTATCCACAGAGATAATTAGAACCAGATAAAATAATAATGATAATAAAAATAATAATAATAAAAAAAAAACCCTCAGCGCTTCCAATCTTCTTCTACTTTGATTTGGAGAGCTTTGCTCTCTTACTCCACCCGGTGGCCTTTCGCCCTTCTCAGACACAGCGGCGACACTCAGACGCGTCAAGGTTAATGCCTCGCTCCTCACGCCGCCTTTAATGCTTCAGAGAGAGAGAGAGAGAGAGAGAACAGCTTGTTCACTTCTAAGTGGATGGAGGCTGGTGGAGGAGGATGGAGGCTGGCGTGTGTTTGGGCAAATTGATTGTACTCTTGTCACGGAGATTTGGCTTTAAGGAACATCAGGAAATTTCATTGAGAGCCGCTCGTCTTCGTGGCTGAGGTGATCCGCCGCCGCGTTCTGTATCGTTAGGATTTCATCTGCGAACAAGGAGGCTTTCAGTGGAACAAAGGGCCCCCCCACCCCAACAAACCCCCCCTATCTACCCCCTCCACCAACGGACAATCAGGCAGAGAGATTGCATAATGCTCATTTGGCGGCCAGCTGGGGCGTTTGGCTCCGATCGGGGCCCTCTTTAACCCCAAGAAAAAGAAAAATCAGCAAGGATTTGGGCTAATCCTCTTAGCCTGATGCTTTCTCTCCCCCTGCTGACTGGAAGACGGATGTGAGTTAAGGCGTTTGGACCTCAGACCAAGCGAGGCCTGAGGCGCCTCTCTAAATAGAGAGCGATGGATTGTAGCAGGCTGCCCAGCGGAAGGTGTTAGAGATCCAGTTCAAGGTTCAAGCCAGGATAACTGCTGTGTGGCAGCGTAATCACTAACAGCCCTGCATTTGTCAGCTACTTTTATTTTATATATATATATATATATATAAAATGTTTTTTTTTGCTTGAAAAATGTTATTGGAGGATTTTTAAATAAAGAGAAGCATTTTCAAATTACAGAAACATACTTTTCATCATGCTGCAATGCTAAAATGACAAACTGTTGATTCATTTAAAAACTTTTTTCCACATATAAAAAGAACTGTGAAATTTAAAGGGGTGGTGATCCTGCAAAATTGACTTTTTTTTTTTTTTTTTTTTAAGATTTACATCATCTTATAACATTATTCCATCATCAAAAACATACCTGCAGGGTTGCTTTAGTTCTTTCATGCATGTTTGAGAAATCCTTTAATCTCCGTGGCAGGGCCGTGCAGAGACCTCTGGAGGGCCAGGGGCTCAAAGCTTAAAAAGGGCACACCGCGGCAGCAGACGTGTCCGAAAATGTCAGAGCAACATTGCAATTAGGTGATGTATTGATGAACCGAGCAGATATTTAAGACTTACGTACTTAAATTCTCGGCTAAAACCGTTGTACCAAAACACGTTGTGTCATTTAAAGTGTAAAATAGCAAAATAATTTGCCGCTCTTCACCGCCATTGACGCTCTGCCTGAACGTCTGGTTAGGACCCGCAATGAATTATGGGATATTCATTGCGGGTGAAGGATACACCGGACCCATCCTTCAAATTCGGGGAAAAGAAGCCTGTCGGAATTCGAAGGAGTCTTCTAATTCCGACAGGCCTTGTCATCACACTATGACGTAATCAGCCTACAAATCGGGTTCGAGCGTTGCCGTCACGACAGGCACCGACAACCCTGCGGCCACAGCTCCGATAAGCAACCTCGTCAATGGAGACATGGGACATGGTCCACTCAGACTCAATGCCCCCCCTGGAATGTGTAGAAAGTTCTGTTGGAGATGGGAGTTAAAGCTCCGTCTCACAGGAGACTCTGTCAGACGTTCCCAGCAGAACCTCAACACATTTGGACCTGCCTGGTCTGACTGGCATCCTCCCCCACCACCGGAGCCAACTCACTACCAGGTGGTGGTCAGTGCACAGCTCCGCACCTTGATCTCCACCTTGAAAACCGGAAGGAAATGGATGGATGAAATTGATGGACAGTTGAAATTAAAACTGCCTTACACTTTACGCAGGTTTTTTTGCTGTTCATTAACACATCCATCCATATTCATAACCCTGAGTCCATGTCTGTTCTTTGGGAAGATTGGAACAATCATTACCTAGGACAGTGGTCTCTTCAGGGTTACTGTCTCCTAATGCCGTTTTCGCTGACTAAGATCTCTGCCGTTCTAAAGATCAGGAGGAGCGTGACAAATGTAACATGCTGACAGTCAAAATGCGGTACAACAAGAATTTTTAGAGTGACATCTGGGCAGATGTTTGCGCTGTTCAGCGCGACGTCTTTCCTCTTCAGAGCAAATGTTGCAGTTGGGTAAGATTGCTATTTGGACCGTGGAAGGTTCGCGAAGTTTGGCAAAATAGTCCCCTAGGACAGATCTCTTTTTTTGGGTCTGGTCTTCTAATGTCGTTCTCGTCAGAGCAGAAGTTGAGTTTTTAGACTCAACTGTCTGAAAACTCACACAAGGGCCTGATAAGTCACAAACTGCCCCAGCTGAGATAGTTTGTTCTTTAGAAAGATTGGAGAAATCGTTCCCTACTACATTGGTCTCTTCAAGAGCATTGTCTTCTGAAAACTCACTCCAGCTGGAGAAGGTTTGAAAAGATAAGCATAGAAAACATCGTATTAAATGCACTTGTCCTGAGAGCTACTTCTTTCAAAGTTGATACCAAAGTTGATAGTTTTTTGAAAATGTTCCTCACTCCTGTGGTCATCAAATATCCAGCGCCAAACGTCAACAGATAAAACTCGGTGACTAAAACCTCTTCCATACTAAAAATCCTTGAAAAACTCAGTGCAGAGGTTCAAAGAGCTGCTTGTATATTACCTGATGTTCTGAGATGGAAGCATCTATAACCTCAGATGTTATTTGATCTATGACATAGATCTATGACATGGACACTGAGGTCATATCTACAATGAGCTCACTGTAGTTCTGGGGGAATGTCTTGCTTCTGATCGGTGCTATCGAAACGGTAAGATGAGTCCTGCATTATTTGAAATATTAACCCTTTGAAACTGCATCACTTAATCATTTGAGGCAAATGATTAATAATGACGGACGTTGGACGTGTTTATTTCAGCAGGCTGTACAGATCCGACCCCCTCCTCCTCACCAGTCTGAACAACATGAAGGCAGAAACTGGGAGTCATTATTAGACTGAGTGCAGCCAGACTAGTTTAGTTTGATAAGTTATTATATTTAGCTAAATATTATTGCTGAGGAACACAAACAGGCCTTCTGACATACAGGAGATAAAAAAAAATTTAAAAAATACAAAAACTGAAAAAAATGCGTTAAGTCTGTGACATCAGGAGCAGAACAACCAAAGTAAAGTAAATAATACTGAAACTGATAGAAACATTCATCCATTCTTTTCTTTCTTCTTACTTGAATTTTTTTTCATGTATGAAAGATGGAACCTTTTCACTATAATTGCTTTAAACTTTCTCTCACTTCCACACAATGGGCCTTCAGTTCTAAGTGCAAGGTCATCAAGTAGATTAAAAAAAAAAAAAAAAAAAACTCGATATATTGAAAAGTTATAGGGAACCAGTGAGAAAAGTAAAAAAAAAAAAATAAAAAAAAATAATATTAAAGTTACTCAAAGGAAACTCTAAGTCAAGTTTATGTCTCGTATACCAACCTTTGAGACTTGATTAAAACGCCTCAAAGAACACTTTTAACAGTTCGACTCCTTTTCTGTGGAAATGCAGAGAGTGACCTTCCTCTTTCATCCCAGCGTTCACACCCACTTTCTATCTTTTCACAGCAGCGTGAAGTGAGGGAGGAGGACACGTTTAAAATGTGTTGTAGGTTTCTGTCTGGCGCACACACACACACACTGACGCACACACGCACACACACGCGCACACACACACGCGCGGACACGCAGCCAGACTTTGGTTCATCTGTGATTCAGACGTTTAAAAGGACCAGGTTTATTATTCCAAGACACTGAAGTAGTTTGATATGTTGGCTTTGTGATAGTTACTGCTTCAATATCCTCCAGCGGCCATTTTATGAACTAGTGAGTGATTTAGTTTTTCCATTAAATTATAAAGTATTAAGCTAACACCGGTAGACAATGTCAACAGAACATAAAGAAGCTCCGCCGACCTATTTGGTGCGCTTGACTTGTTCTAGTTTTATGTTCAATATGTTTGGTGTAATTCATTAAGTATATAATTCATTTTATACTTGGTTTAAGTCTTAAATATCTAACAGTGTGTAATTAATTAGTTCATAGCAGTGGCTGGTTTTTCTGGTTAACCCATTTTCATACAGTTAACCAGGTCAGTGAAAATGTGGTAGCATAAAAATACAAAAATAAAAATGAGAGTGCTGCCAATCAGTTAAAATAATCAGATCATTTACGTTCTAGCGATGCAACTAACAACAATAATTGCTGTGTTTAACTTCATAAGCTTGAAGTGGGCGGGGCTTGTGGGAAGTGGGTGGGGCATTGCGGGACCAGAAGACGCAGCCCTGAATGGTTGCCAAGAGAGATTCAAGAATTCCTCAAACATGCATGAATGGGTCAAAGCAACACTCTAGGTATGTTTTTGACTGAGGTAATAATGTTATAGCACAATGTAGAGCGCAAAGAAATCAGCCATTCAAAAAGTGATGTCAAATCCAATCTGACTGAAATTAAGGAGAAATGGATCAAAGTTTTCAGCATGCATCAGCAAAAACGGCCAAAAGATTCAGAAATGTTTGAGAAAAAAAGTTGGAAATTTGAGTTTCAAAAGCAGAAAACTGAATTTCTGACATCAATCTCAGAAATTTTGTAGAAAAAAAAACAAAAAACAAAAAAAAACGTGGACATCTCCGAGTTTCAGGAGCTTCAGTGAAACTTACACACCACACGTTTCAGGTTTTCCGTTGCTGAAACGAAAACACGAACACCGTGCATCCTTTTGCTTCCACTTGAACGTATTTTGTCAAACGAAGGAGGCTGACGAAACGTGAAAAGTGATGTGAATACTTAGTTTCTCTGATTTTCTAAACCCACTTTTGAAATAGTTTGAGCAGTAATCAGGACAGACACTGAGGTTGGCATTCATACTGAGATTTTCCAAGTGGAGGAACGACTAAATGCTAGCAGTCAGTAGCATTTACCAGTTACAGCTGAGTAGACTGTATAATGTCCCACTTACAGCCAGTTTTTACGATGCAGTCATGTATAATATCAGCATTTAAAAAGAAACTCTATATGTAGGCTATTCGATGTTTTAAGTCCAACGTTCTCTTCCTGCTCACTGAGTCTCCACTTTGCTCCATCTGCAGTCGATCACTTTATAAATCTCTGCTTTCCTCAGTATCATCCAGTTTGTCGCCTCTAAAAACCAAACAACTCTCCCCCCAGAAGGCCAAACTGAATTTCAGACCCCAACTCACAATCAACAGCACTGAAAGCTAATATTCTGGGCCTGGACAGGGACGCACCGATCTGCTCTTTTCACTTCCGATACCGATATTTGAGGTTCTGAATCGATCAATCTGATACAAAAAATAAATAAATAAATAAATAGATTGACTTTAAATGTTTTTTTCTGTGTGTGTGTTTAAGCACAGTACATGAATGTACTGAACTGCATGTTTGATCACTTTGGTCATTTCTTTGATTACAGACTTTTAACATGCAATAAAACACATCTAGCTCACTTTCAACTTAACAGCAAAGATTTTAGACATTATTATTATTTTTAAAGTTGACAAGCACATTCGCCGTGTGTCTTTGCTTCTCCTGACGCACCAGCATGTCCGGCTTGTCTTTCCATGACATCTTCCTCGCCTCGGGTCGCTCTGTGGTCCCAGGCGCTAATGTGTTGACCTCTGCGCGACCTCCTGAAACTCACTTTCATCCAGAGTCTGATGTGATCCGACACCGGGGCATGTCAGCCCACAGACCCGCCACCTCCCTGTCGGCCCGGATCCATCGGCGTCCCTCATGGGCGCTGTCTGTCCGCCGAGCTGCTTTCACACTGCGGTCAGTTCTACTCTTGAAACTGAAACATACAGGAGATGAACAGCTAAACAAGATTCCTCAGGATAAGAAAGGTTTTGAGATGCCTGAAAGGTATATTGTTGCATTATTACATGCTGGCATGCTTCTGAAAATTTCCCTAAAACAAAGTCCCAGAACAATGAACCTGACCGTTCCTGTGACATTTTTCTTTCTTTTTGCTTTACTTTTTATTATTATTATTATTATTATTATTATTATTATTTTACTTTTTTCCTCTCGCTGAATAGATTTCAGCAATATTTTGCGATGCTCTATTGTTTTTTTTTTTCAATCCCTTGCCACCTGGATTTATTTACAACTACGAATAAAAACAATTGAAAAAATGTTTTTGTGAAAGAGGCAGAACTATGTATTCTCCAGCCACATCGTGCAATTTCCCAGCACATATCAAGTAACTGTGAACTTCAACTGAGAAGTAGCTGGTATGATGAGCCTGGCAAATGTGCAGTTCCACCAGGTGTTTGCTAGTTGCTGCTGGCTAGTCTGAAGGAGCTGAGCCAGGGAGTCACTGGTTGCTAGGTTCAGCCAGGCTTTTTGCACAACCCAATGGTTGCCATGGGAGATTAAAAGATTTCTTAAAAGTCCATTGAAGAGTCAAAGCAACATTCCAGGTCTGTTTTTGACAATGGAATAACATGATGTACAACATGATGTAAAGCTAGAAAACTTAATTTGACATAAATTCAATATTCATCTTCAACATTCTCCATAATTTTCCCTTTAAAAATGTATTCAAATGTATTCAATGTATCCTGCACATCTGTCTACAAGGGCTGGACGTGGGAGGGGGGGTTGCCGTCATGAAACCACAGGTCTTCTGGATTCTGTTTTGTTGACCAGCTCCCCTGTGTCTGTTCCAACGGGACAAATACGCAAGAGCTGGCGAGTGTTTGGGTCGAAGCGTGTCGTACCTGAGGAACTGAGCCGGTCGGGTTTCGGTGGAAGGGGTCTTCGGAGAGGGTCAGGCTGTCGGTACAGCCTCCTGGCTTCGATACTGAAATCCAAAAACACCACCTGTGCCAGATTAAACGGAGACCAGCACGATCAACTCCGCGCTGCGCACCGACTCAGAGGAAGAGACAAGCTGAAGACGTCTCACCGGGGTGGGGGGCAGAATTCTCGGCGGAGAAAATAAAGGAAGATCCAAACGGCGTTCCTGAATAAGTAACAACGCTCCACTCGGTTGTGTTTCCCAGAGGGGCTACTCCTTAACTACACAGGTTGGGTTGCATAAATAATTGCAGGCAAGAATGCTTTGTTCTGCTTTATTTTTGCTTCACAGAAACATGATCAAAAGCCTGAAATTAAGCGAAACCTCAAGTTTACAGAGAAACATATGAAAGAAACTGTTATTTGTTTAAATGTCTCAGAAAGGTATTCTTGCTTTTCAAATCCTACACAGATGCTGGATTATCTGGTCCTCATTTCTTAATGTTTAAGTATTAACTGTTGCAGATGAAACCTAGTGACCAAAGGTGATGGACATCAATGCAGGGCAGATGATTGACCCCCTGCAATGACCATCATGATGGTCATTGCAGGTAGAAAACCTAAGGAGTAAAAAAAACCTATAAAAGTTTTGACTATTGAAACACAGACGTTTTCGTTTCTTTTTCTTTTTTTTTTTCCTTCTAGAAAATGTATTGGATCAATCTCAAAACGTCGGTTAGAAAACTCGACACTTTCTTTTTTTCTTGCAATTTTCCACTTTTCAAACTGCATGCCGCCCAAATGTACACATCTCGCTTCTTCTTAATTACCCTCCTCACTTGCACGTTTTTGAGCTGATGGCAGTTTCCTCTTCCAGGTTGGTTCGACAGTCAGTTTGCGTCACGTCTCCTCAAAGCAACCGTGTTCGATACTCAACCAAAGCCCACCCTCAGACATGACTCCTGCTCCCGGCTGCTTCTCAGGCGGATCAATACGAACGCCACAATGAAGAGCTTCCATCGTTCTCCATCCCGGTGAAAAAGGCGTGAACCTCATAAAGGCCTCAGAGTGTTCATCAAAATTCAATTACCGGAGACCTTTTGGCCTCTTCTTTGATCGCTAAAACGTTTATTTTGGTGCACAAAGGAGTTGAGGTGGATCCAGCTGAGGGATTCCCAGCTAATTTCTTAACTGTCTGATCGCTGGATTGCCTTTCGTTTACATTATTTATCGAATTATTTATCGAATTATTCCTCCTGCTCATTGGAGGAGTAACGTCATCAATGATTCATCAAAGACACGAGAGCCACATTAATTCTCCTCACACGCTTCCCCCCCCTCCACCCTCCAAACCCACTTCTTGTTTTTGTTAACCCAGTTCTTTTTCGAGGCATTAAAATTTCATCCGGTCCAGCAGAGGAGTCCTCCTGAATAACAAAATCTAGACGAGTGGAACTTTGCCACCAATCAGCAGCCGACATCCTGATGAGGTCACAAAAACAATATTGACCAGAGCAGGAAGGTGGAAGCGGCTGAGAAGTGCCTTAAATTCACGTTTATGTTCCTTATTTCCCCCAGAGGGTACCGGAGTTCTTTTACCATTTTCTGAAAATTAAGCTTTTAAGAGCTTAAAGCGTTTATTCTGTGGATTTTCTGCGCGGGTTTCAGATCGTCCATTGATTCAAATTACTTTGGAACCCTTCAGATGTTTGACTCTGAGCTAATGGGGCAATTCAATTTGCCGGTTGTCAGCCGGCAACGGATCCCATAATCTAAGGGCCGTAATTAGGAGATATTGCGGGCCCTCCGCGCCGCCGTTCCCCGGCTCCGCTTACACCAACAACGCAGGCTTCAACGTTTTTTTTTTTGTCCTGTTGCTAAATCCCCGCCGACCGAATATGACACAACAGCGTTGATCCAAGTGTTCCGGTTGCCTTTGCTTGTTTAAAAAAAAAAAAAAATAAATAAAAAAGGAAAAAAAAGAGGAAGCGGCTCTTTAATGAAATTTAGGTCCACCTCCATCAAACCAGGAAGGCAGCGTCCAGGCGGAGGGAAGGACACGGACTGATTTGATTAGCTGCCACTTCAGTCAAACACGATTGTGCAACAGGTTTGACAGAAGGATCCCATCTGGTGAGGCTGCTGCCTTTAACCCGTTTAATAACTCTCCAACAAACTCTTTCTTTTACTGATGTCACACGATGGAGATCATAAAATAAGACAACTGCAGCTGACATATTGATGTCCAGCTAGCTACCTAGCTAGATAGACTTAGCTAGCAGTGTAGATGGGAAGCCAGTTAGGTAAGTACATTAATGGAAAAGATGTAATTTAACAAACATATTGGTAAATAATTAAATGTGTCATTAGTTGTGGGTTGTTGTTTTTTTTTCAGTTATTTAAAATAGCTAGCTGGCTAAGTTGTTAGCTAACCAGGGAGCCCACCTTTTATAAGAATTAGCCCAAATTATCCTGTTTTGACAAAACATTGAACTCTTAGACGGTGATTATTTTCAAAGAAATAATTTTTTATTTTGGTTTTAACGGATTTTGGGAGACTTTTGTCTGTGAAACATCAAAGGGTGCGAATACTTTTAACTCCCCCCTGAGTTTGGTCAGGTTCGCTGGTCCCCCGGGGGGTTCGCTGGTCCCCCGGGGGGTTCGCTGGTCCCCCGGGGGGTCACAGGTGGTCCCCCGGGGGGTCACAGGTGGTCCGGACGGCTCGTTTTCCCCGGAGAGCCGGGCGCAGAGGAATTAATCGCTTTATTTACCGTCAGCTGCGCAGGGAGCAGGCTGCTGTGAGTCAGAGAGTTCGGGTTTATGTTCCCGCCGTCGGCTTCAGATGGGTGGAAGGGTGACGACCGTCGGCCACAAACCGAGCCGAGGCGCTTAAACAGCAGGCGCAGCAAAGCCAGGTTTAAACGACCGTTTAATGTCGCATCAAAGGAGGGAGTGAAGGAAGATAGTGCAAAGTTCAAGACAAAAGGTTATTTTTTCAAACTTTTTCCCTTCCTCCTTTAGATCAAAATAAGTTGAATCAAACCGCAGTTCGGAAAAAGCAACACAATTTGCCTTCCTTTGGCCAAATCTCACAAGAAGCTGACATGTTTGTTCTGGTTGTATTCATCCAGAATGCCCTGCGCTCTGCTTGGCACCGAGTCACTTCATCCGAACTGAGACCCGGGTTTGTGGGCAGACCAGGGTTTGATTAAGCCTCAACGTCCTCCCCGGACTTTCTTTAGGCAAACGAACTGGAGTTTGATGAAACGGACAATCCAGGGTTGGCGTGAATGCACCTTTCATGTTTTGTAAGAAACAATCGAAAGGTTTTGCTGTGTTTTTAATCCATTCCCGTTGAGTCCCGGCTCACGTGATTCATAACCCAAAGCTAATTTTAGCCCTCAAATAAATGTGCAATCAGCACGTCGACTGTGGCAGCGCCGGGAGAGCTGAAGTCATTTCCTCTGCTTTCATAATGTCTTGGGCTGGTTGCTGCTCCGTTGTCGGACCTCGGGCCTCCCTTCTGCTGTGTTTTGGTGCGTGGACACACATGCGCGTTGCGGTGGATCCTGACAGGTTATTAGCCTGCAGACGGCGGCCTGGCGTCCAGCTGCTGTGCAGTCGTAGCTCTCAGCACTCAGACTGAACTCTGCTGGAATTCACTTAACCTTCCAGCTCTGTTCTTACCACCTCAGCTCCTCATCCTCATCCTCATCCTGGCTCCGCTTTTGTCTGTCTGAAACGTTTTTGATCTTCCCGGATAGGTTCTGACATGCAACATTCCCATTTAGCCTTTTCATGTTGCCATCATTTTTTTTTTCCCTCTCTCTCTTCCAGAGCTTTCAAGGCCCGGTAGCGCTTCTCAATCAGGCGATATCGCTTTTGATTCGACGCCAGCAACTCCCTTAACTTATTACTTCACACGTCTGAAAATTTCAGCCGTCGGTGTTTGCGGCCGGCACGCTTTCGCACGCGGTTCCTCGGACGAGGCGGCGTCGGGGCGGGAGCGCGGGGGGCCGGGAAACAAACGATCCGACGACTGCTTTTCCGGCAGCGACTCGGACCGCTTTCTCCGACGGTCACCTCTGTCTGTTCTGAATCAGAACCGGAGGAGGCTGAAGGCGATGGTCAGCGCCGCGGACGGATCCCTGACCGGGTCTAAACGCCGGCTCTGAAGGAAAGAAAAATATGTGTCTTAGTCTGCAAGAGACAGAGGAGACCCGTTTGTACTCACACTGGACACTTTATTAGGTACACCGTGCTAGTATCTGCATGGACCCACCACCTAGTGACAAACCTTTGCAACATTGTTTGATTTCTGTAGATTCATCGGTTGCACGTTCAAGATTTTAATCAGGGCCGGGCAATAAATAAAATCTGGATTTTCCTCTTTCTTCTTCTCGTTGGTCTCATTGCGTGTCTGTCGTTTGTCGTGATGCCAGCGCCGCCCAGGGCAGCCATCTTGTTGACGAGAGTGTTTCACCGTTTCCACTTATGTGGACTTTGAATATTTAGCTCAACTTTGCAACGTAACATTAAGTCCAATTTTATTTAATAGAGTAACGTCATAATATTACCGGAGTATAGCGGTAATTAAAATGAAAAAAAAAAGAGAATTATTGTTTTACAGAAAGTACTTCATACTTACTAGAAATGCTTCATTTTTTAACACATCGGTATCAAATTATTATCAGTCGAAGGACTTTGACACGACTGAGCTGCTCCATAAATCCACCAGCGTTTTTTTTCTTACCAAAAAGACTTTCTTGTGATTTTAAGACTTTCTTTCCTGGTAAAATTCTTATGACTCTATTCTCATCATTGAACGATATTTCTCGTAGCCCCGCCCCTAATACTCGGCCTTGCAGCTCACAGAAATGAGTCACTTTTTAAAACTATTTTATTTCTTCAAAAAGAAAGTGAAGGTAAAATAAAATCTACTGGATTTGAGATTTTTATTCGACATTGAATCGGCTTCGCTTCACAGTTCTCTCAAGGCTGTTGCTTGTGTGCCTTTCTTTTTCTGCCACAGGTTTTCCTTCCACTCAACTTTCTATCAATATGCTCCTTAAACAGCCGGGCTCTATAGGAATGGCCGCATCTGGTTCTAGGCGGGACAACTTTTAAAACTAGTAGGGTTGTACATTCACTCCCGGATCAAACTTTTCACTGTTATGTTGCAGTTAATAATCACATTTTCTGGAATATAAACTGGATTTTTATCGCATCAAGACTAGTAGAAATAAAAGTTTGAAATATATTCATTCTGCGTGCTATGGTTTGAGTTTCTCTCTTGGAAGAAAGTGTTAGTAAGTATCAATAATTCCTACTCTTTGTTGCCAGGGCTCTTTATGGCTTTTTAAAATATTTGTTTTACTTGAGATTTTTATGGAAAGATCCGCTCTGCACTCCGGTCGTATTCCGATCCTAAACATACTTCGCTTTTAATTTGTTTTTTCAACTGAAGTGGTTTATTAGCGCTACCCAAAGGCCTCATTTTTTTTTTTATTTATTTTTGTTTTTACAACAGGCTTATTTTATACCGATCCATTTTAACACCATAGAGATTAATATGAAAACAGATGAAAGAGAAAGAAGTGTTTCTCATTTTCATATATTTTCATGTTGAAACAGACAGAGAGCAGACCTTTCGTATCGGAGCCTTTCAAGTGAAAACAAACAAAACAAAACAACGAAAAAAAAAAAAAACTCCCCCTCTTGCTTCTGGCTCTCGAGTCCCGAGGCGTCGGCACAACCGCGCGTCTTGCCGTCTCCGTGCGCCGCGCGACCTGCGAGCACCTGCAGGTCAAACCCCTCCAGTGCCGTTTTAATGGCGTCTCCTTGCCGCCGCTCCCTCACCGGAGGTATTAATAATAAAAGCCGGCGGTTCGCGGCGGACCCGTAGAGTCATCCGCTTCAGGTTTAGGAGGCGCGTTAGCTGCGTTTTGTTTGGACGTCCTTCACGGCGACGGCTTCGAGATTTGACCACCGCGGAGGATCAGCGAGGACCGGCCCGAGACTGAGGCAACGAGATCGCTTCAGATGCATGTTGGAGAGTTGAGCCAGTGTTTGTGGAGAAATGTGTGCGTGTGTGCGTGTGCGTGAACTGCAGAGAGTGACACCTGATTAGGACAGGTGGAAACACTATGCTGTGCTCAATTGGGCCCTTGGGGGGAACTGTTCCCCCCTCTCACTGTTATGACATACAGCCAACTCTTATTCATCGTTAAACTGCTATCATGTTTGAAATAAGTAAATTACCAGTTCACTCTCTTTTCTTCCTCACTCCAGGCAAGATGCTGCAAACATGATCTGCGTTTCCGTTACTAAGCGTTTCCGCAATCAAAGCTTCGTGTCTCCAGATAAGTCAAAGGTCTCTGAGAGGTCAATGAACAAACCAGGACTGGTTTAGTGTCCGTTCACGCCAGCTCCGTTCAATCCGCTTTAATCCAACTCCAGTCCGGTAGCCCAGAGAGTCCGGTCTGCTCAGAGAGGCGTGAACGATCAATCGAACTCTGATGCAAACGAAGAAAATCAAACCCTGGTCCTCCTGCAAACCTCAGTCTCCGTCGGAGTGAACTCTGGCATGTTTTTATTTTCAAGGATTTCGCTGTTTTATGTGCTGCGTGGTTGTGGTTACCATAGTGACAGCAAGTCTAAGATGGTTAGCGGTACATTGTTGATGTAAAACAACAACAACAACAAAAAAAAAAAGTCCTGTCTTTATTTCAATAAATGTCACAATAATTCAGGAGGGAACTGTGACTTGGATCAATTCTTTTTTTCAGCATTTTAGAACATGAACCCGTTTCCTAGTTTTCCATCCATTTGTATTCAGATCCTCAGAGCAACGTTTCCAGATCGAGCGTTAATCTGGCCCGCGTCGCTCCCGGTCGGCTGCTTGTTCCCGGGTTCTTGCCTCCGTCGGTTACTGAGATAAATTGGCCTAGTTCAAGCTGCCTGTCAAAAGCGCGGGGCCGGGTTGCTCAGAGCCTTCACCTCTGTCGCCCAGCAACCGTGTGGGCGTACGAGGAGCTCCTCCGACTTTCCCTTTGGAGGTCAAAGGTCAAAAGAATAGGATTAAATTGCCGAACGTAAGAGCGCAACGGCTGATGTCGCCCAAAAAAAAAAAAAAAATCTTCTGCCCCTGTTCCTGTTCGCTTCTATCCAGCCAATCAATGAAAGGTCTTCTGGTCATAAGTTATACATCCAACACAAACTCCCTCAGGAGACTTCAAAGGCGCGTGTTTTACGGCCTCTGCTCTATTGTTTTTTAGGTTTCCCCTTGAACATTCTCCAACAGGCCCAAAGGCAATCAGATGGAGCGCTCCGTTAGCCGCGGCTCTTTGAAGGCGGGGCCCTCAGAGAGCGAGAGAGCGGGTGATGAATTTAGAAAGCAGCTCCTTTTAATTACGCCGGGTTTTCATGTAAGTCGGCCCGTTCGCCCTTAAAGTAACGCCTCTGATCAGCCTTCAAAACCGGATTTGTTCTCGTTGAAGCGTGTTGTTTTGTATCGTTTGTAGCGCTTTGCAATAGAGAACGGCTGTTTAAAAGTCTGTGATTTATTGATGATGAAAAGTATGAGTACCTGTACGTCCTGAAGTTAGACAGATGAATCCTCTGCAAAAAAAAAAAAAGTAGCTATTTTAATAAGTATAACTGAGTATGTGAACAATACTAAGCACTATGGACTTGTAGTGTAGTAGAACTTGTACTAAATACTACTTTAAGATAAATTGGGGCATTTTAAAGTTTATAAAAATACTGTTTTAAGGTAATTTAAATTTTTATACATTCTTTATTCAATAGTGTACTAAGTACTTGAGGGTCACATTTTAGTTTGTCAAAGTATTTTTAAAGTATAACACAAGTATATTTATGAAATGGACTAGAACTTGATTTATAGTCAAGTTCAATGTTTCCCTGCTTGTGTTTTTTAAAGGTGTGTAACAATAATACAATTAGCACACAAACTATTTATAGAAACGGTTCAACTCCGTCATCATCTGACCTTGAACATGAAAAGTTTATGACGGGTAAAAAAAAACAAAAAAAAACGCAGAACTTTTGCAATAATGTTTAGTTGTTTTTTTTTTTTTTGTTTGTTTTGTTTTTTTGTTTTTGACAGATGAGTTTAAAGTCGAAACATCCGGATACAAGAACAGTAACTGTGAATCATGAAGGCAGAAGTGTCAGACATTTTGGGGATAGTTTTAGAGCCGGTTTGACCGACAAACCATGAAAACAGCGTAAGGGGGAAAAAACCCCCCCCAAAAAACATTAAAGCCGAAGTCAGACTGGTCTTGCAAAACCACCAAGGACCGACTGAAAAGTAAGAAAGTACTCCGAGTGGAAGCTCAGACACGTCTCCTTTAGAGACGTTGCGGCCGACTTGAAAGGAGCTGAACATGCGAGAAAGCCCTCAAACATTTGACACCTCACAGCGGGGAGCGAGGCATCCGTCCTCAGATCACCATCAGAGGATGTCGGAGGTTGTCGATGGCTACAAGAAAGGTCTCACTAAAGACGCCGCACCCAACGAGGGAAGAGACCGGCTGCGAGGCAGAACCGCGTCCCGGCTCCGGATTCAGCTGGAAAAAGCACGTTTTTAATCGACATCTGTTGTTTACCGAGCCAAATCAGGTCGATTGTTGCTTTAGTGCAGAGTTATCTCCTGCTACTCCAGAGATGAATTAAACATCAGACGCGTCAATAGAACATTTCCTTTTAAAGATCTGGAGATAAGGACTGGTTTTGTCGGTTGTTCTGCAGAGTTCCTGGCTTTTTATACGTGCTAATGCATATATGATATAATATAAACTAATATAAACTATAGTTTGTAGTTAATATGTGTCAGAGATTAGAAGACTGGTTAAACACGTTTTTATTCACTGTCGTTAGCTGCGTCTCCATTACAAATGTGCCCAAAACTTAATAGAAATGCAACCCATAGTTTAGCATGGAGTGTTTCCATTAAAAAAACTAAGTTGAAATCACACAGTAATGAGTTTGTCATTAAGAAAAAATAAATGCAGCACCATCATCCTCCAGCTACTTCCTGTCGTCTTCTTCTTCGTGGTTTGCGCCAGTGGCAACATCCTTTTGTCGATCATGTGACTCGTGAAAAAAATTGTTTCTGTGACAGTTTTGCAAAAATCAATCGATTTCAATACGCCTTATCAAAAACCCGTCCTACCGCCAAATCGTTTTAGCGAAAAACGAGTTTGTTTTTTTTCAAAACTGCCGTAGTTTCCATGAGCCGAACTTATTTTCCAAATGTCAAATTGCCTGTTGTCGTCAATGGAAACGCAGCTCCTGCAACTCTGCTGAATGATGGTGAACTCTGTTGTTTGGTGATTCAACAACATGTAGATAAATCCATGTTTTCATGAAAAACAAGGTTGTGAAACTGTTGCCAAGCAATGAAAAGGTCTCCCCACATTTGCAGCAAACGGTCTCCGTCCTCGTCTTTTCGTTCTGTATCTCATCGAGTTAACACTTTTGAATCAGAGCTCTGGTCTTATTATAGCAGCGAGTAATGTTTTTCTTTTCCTTTTCGTCACGTTTCATTCGGTAGAAAGTGAAATTCAGTCACCCGGCGGCTGAACATGAGAATAAAACATGAGTGCAAAACGTATTTTATGGATTCAGCGTTTGACTGGATCGATGGATAAAAACCTGGCTCTGAGGGAAAAAGAGTCCAGAAAAGCTTGACCAAATACTTCAGCAAAAAGTTATCTATGACATGAAAAGTAGTCTGTGTTCTCAAGAATAACCTGATTTCTCTTTGCCCTTCCGATGATTCCTTTCCAATCTGAACTCTGGCTTCATTTAGTAACATGAAAAGTCTTATTGCTAAGAAATGAGATTTAAGAAAGGCCTCGTTTCTTTAGATGACCAGATTATCGCGCTTCATGTAATCCTATCTGATCTCCTTCTGTGGCCTATATTTCTTTTGATCACATGAACGTGTAAAATTACTCGCTGGCCCACGTTAATCTCGGGAACGGACGTCTTTTTTTTTTCGTTTGGAGCGCGGCTCCTGACGGAGGCTTCGGGTCCTTGAAAGCGGTATCCAGCGGATGAGTCATGGTGAATATCTACCTCCATCTCTCTTGCTGTCTTTCGTTTTTTTCGCTGGTTGTTGCCCGAAAAGAGCCAGTCAAACTGTCACAGCAGCTGATCGGACCGGGTCAACGACTTCACCGCGGTCTCCGGGGAACCATCTCGGCCGTAGAACTCCACTCTGACCTTTTCAGAAACGCTGCGCCGCCGAAGGAAGTCCTCCGCGATATAAACCCGGTGCAGTACCATGTCATTTTGTCGGTACAAACAGCGGGGGGGGTGGGAGAAAAAAAATGATGCAAAACCGGGATGTCAGGAGACTTGCTGAAGCTTTTCAAGCAGGTTTTCAAGTGGAGGCAGCACTCTGCTCCTAATAGCTATGCTCCAGTGGTTCTGTGCTCTTGAAGAGACTATGCTCCACTGTGAAGTGCCCTCGCCGAGCATGAATCACTGGATCCTTGCTTATTGCTTGCTCAGACTGCTCGCAGTGTAGGAGGCACTCACAGACGCAATTTGCCAATTGCTGCTAAGACATCAGTCACCGAGGCAGAACATAAAAGCAGGCCACATCTGAGCAACTTCTGCTTCCGTGTATATTGATTCTAATGCAAATTACCTAAATTACCTAAATGACTCTCATGATACTGTATGGGCGATCGGTAAATCAGTTGCAAAGCAGGACGGCTCGTCGGCCCCCCCAGGCCTCCCCCGGCTCTCCAGCCCCGATCGGTTCCGCCTCTGCAAAGCGCGTCCGTCTCCGCGCCGCACCGCACCGCGCCGCGCTTTGCCTCTTTGTTGGATTGCTCTCGGACATGCCTTCAAGGACCCCTGGCTTTGCAAATGGCACTTTGATAAAGTGGTGCCAAGAATGCAGGCAGGCATCAAAGTCAAACAGTGTTGCTCCTCTGGTTATTTGGGAAGTAAGGAATGACGGGGGGGGGGAAGCCGGGCAGCGCAAGGAGCACTTCTGTAATGTGTAGCAGAGTCAGAGTGAAGGATGTCGGGAACCACAATCTTAAAACCTAAAAGGTGTTTCATGTTTTAAAATGTACATAAATGCACATGAGGTTTTTTGTGCTGTAGGATTTAATGTTCTTAAAGGGACAGTACTACGTAAAATTCCCTTCTTTTTAACATTTTTTTTAACTCATCAAAAACATACCTGAAGCGTCGCCTTGATTCTTTTATGCATGTTTGAGAAATCCTTTAACCCGTTTAATCCCACCGGCAACAATTGTTGCCAGATATTTTTTCCTACTGCTGGAAGCTGTAAAAATAATTGTTTAGACTTTTAGCAGCTAACTGAAGTTTTTAAATCAATTAATAGAGCGTCTACTCTGAGCAACATCAGTTTCATGTATCTCGTGTGAAAGGTCACATCTTTACTTCCTGCATGTGACGCTGGGAGTAAATGTGTGTCACAAACGGGCACAAGAAAAAGACAGTAAAGTATCTTTTGGGATTAAATGGGTTCATCTCCATGGCAACCATTGGTCATTCAGCTGTTCAAAACCCCTGATTGGACCGAGCCCCGCCTTCGAGACAAAGCTCCTCCTCTGAGCTACAGCTTCTAAGCTTTTGTGTTTTCACCTCACAGACACAGCTCTCTGTCCCACTCAGCTCCTTCAGACTAGCCAGCAGCGATTAGCAAACACCTGCTGATGCACAGCCTATGTGGCGAATTCCAATTTTGCCAGTTAGGCAAATTGTAATTTCTGATTGTTTTTCTTTTAAGATTGGGAGAGTAAAAATTGGCACCAAATTTGATTCTGATTGGTTGCCATCATTGTGCACAGGCTAAAGCTTGGGTTAAAAGAAAGGCAATAGTGAATATTTTAAACGATTCCCAAAATTAAAAACCAGGCCAGGTTTGATCTATTCTTTTCACCAAGAAAGCCAAAGTTACTCAAAGGCTACTTTCAAGTCAAAAACCCTCCAATACTGTTTGTTTATTTAGCGTGAACGTATTTCTTTCCACAATATTTCTTGTTTCTCGGATTCAAGAGGAGAAAACAAACATTCCCCGCATGTTTGCTTTCTGATGTGGATGCCACCCCGCGGGCGGCACGTAAAGGGCCCAACGTGGCCCCTGCTTCTGCCAGACACGGCAGTTATCGCCCTTGTTTTCTCTCCTGCTGCCATCCAGCTATAAAGGCTTGTTTAGTTTCCCCCGTTGCTCCAGATTCATTGCTTTTCTTCATCGCGGCTGCCGTGTTGTCGAAGCGCTCGCCCCACCTGTTTGCCTCGCCTCCTCGCGAGTAAACCTCGGCAGAACCGCAAAAACCTCCGAAGGGGACGCTTTGAACTTATAACCTCATTCATCATTCACAATAAACACACAAGCCTCTCTCTACCAAACAGTGTATGTTGTTTTGTTTTTGGGTTTTTTCTGTTTTTGGGGGGTTTTTTTTTTTTTTTTTTTTTTTTAGAGAGAAGCTATTTTTCAGGAGATTTACTGTGTCTCTCTCCGGTCCGTTCTGCAGTCTGTGAAGCCAGGCGTTGGCGAAATCGGGACCTTGCAGATGGCCATAAAGGATGTAGCTGAGACTCCCCGAGATTTATCATCCATACCAACAAAATACTATAAAAAAAAAAAAAAAAAAAAAAATACAGTGGGTGGAATAAACAGACAGATGACACCAATATGTGGCCTGGTCTTTATAAAACAGCAGCAGTCAAGCAGAATGGTCTTTTTTTTTTTTTTTTTTTTAAAGGATTCTGGCAGCCAGGAAGCGGTCAGCACTTCTGGGCCGTCCATGTGTGAAGCAGATGGGAGGGACGCCGCCCCATAACCCTCTTTTTCTTTTTTTTTTTTTTTTTTGTATTTCAGTGGGATCATTGTCTTCATATCAAAGAGCTGAAAGATGTTTCATGTTTATCATCGGCGAGCAATAAACGTGATTGCTGCTGAGAGCTCGATCCGTCTCGCCGTATTTACGACGCCGCCCCCCCCCCCCCAACCCCCTCTTGCTTTTGTCCACCGTAAATCACCTTTAGCGCTAATGGTGGCCGCCTCGAAGCGGTGTATTCCGACACCAGTCTTAGCAATTACCTTTACGGCCATAAATCACAGGCTTCCCACTCATCCTGGGCTCTATCAAAGAGAGAGAGAGAGGGAGATGGCAAGGCGTAGGCAGCCGCCGTCGCTCCTGACCTAGAGTCGTAACCCGGTCCAGACAAAAGTTTGCCACAAAGTCTTTTGGGAGGCAGCTAATAGCTTAAGTGAGTGATACTCTGGCAAAGAGGCAAACGCGTCCGTTCGCTCACGCCGTTGAGGAATCGAAACGCGTCGCCGAGTTCTTCTCCGCATTTACTTTGCCGCGGGTGATGGAAAGTTCTGACACGCTTCTCGCGGGGGAGCTACGGCTCAATCCTTTCTCCTGTCAGACAGGGACGTTGGCCTCGGTCCAAACCGCTCTCCGGTTGTTCCTTGGGCTCCCGGGGAAATCTCGAATGTCGACAGTTTCCTTGTCCGGCTGTTCGGCCCTGATCCACTCAGACAGCATGTGTCTGGCTGTCTCAGCGTTTGGCTTTCTCCGGAAATCACTCCCTGACCAGCTTGTCAAGACGCATTTAATATAGACGGTAACTGTCCTCCACTTCATCTGAGACTTGCCGACCCAACGGTCTGTGCTGTGTGAGCTTTGTTTGAGCTGTACATGTTTCTCAGCCCAGTTCTTGTCCATCATGAGCGATAAGCAGGGACAGTCTGGCTGAAACCTGTGAAAATCTTTAGTGTATCATTTCAGCCTAGTATGGGTACAATTTCCAAGAAGATAGTGAAAGTTACATTAAAACTGTTATTTTTTTTTTGTTGTTTTTTTATGGCTTATTACATGTAGTGAAGTCGTGTGAAATTTTGCTCAGTTTCTTCTTTGCCTATTTTGATATTTTGGAACTTTAACTGTAATCTGACAAAGGTGTAGCTCATGGATTAACAAGAAAACAGATTTGTCTTTACAAATAGTTGGAGAACCTGAACCTGATCAGCTTCTGGTTTGCATGTTCTTTAAGAATCATATCACAAATAAGTAACAAAGCTCCTGTGTCTGTGGGGGTCAGATTGACGTTTGTGAATAGCTATAATCTCCAAGTACTTGAAGTTTCTCAAAAAGAGTTCTGTCTATTTTAATTGTTCACACACCAAGTACACCTTAATATGCAACATTATCCACGCTGGGAACCTATTTTGCAAGACCATAGAAGTATTAAGTATCACTACATCCAGATATTTCAGCTTCCCAAACTGCATATCCTTTGTCATATTTAAGATATTCTCCATAAAACAAATCCGTGAGTAGACATATTTTCCACAAATATCGACCTATGAATTGTGGCAGGTTCATTGCCACAATTCACAAGTTCAGCACAGCAGCAGAAAGGAACAACTCTCTTTTTAAGAGAAAGGAATCTTGAACAGAACCAGCCTTTCTTTTCGACTTTTCTTCAAAGGGTTATAAAATCGGAGTCCCTCAAATCAGCAGCTAAAGAAGTGAGGAACGGTATGAAAGTCTTCCACGGCGCTGCGTTTCCTGTCTCGAATGTCGTCAATCACCTCAACTTTTCATCAGCGTTTATTCCGAAGGCCCCCTTTTTCTTCCCGGGAATCAGATTTGTTTTATGTGCTCCATTTTCCCCCCTCTCTTTACATTTCGGTGTTCTGTCTTATTACATTTTATTTTGACACTCTCAATTTTTCTTCCCGCGGGCCATCAGGCTCCGGGAGCAACCTTGACATATTAGGACATTAAATCTGAATCAGCACCTGTCGCTCGCTCTGAAGTGCCTCCACGTTCCTGTTTCCTGAAGCGCATCAAGGAAAATACAATTTCACCTGCAGTGTCTGTCTCTGTCACATCCATTCTCGCAGACGTTTCTGTGTCTGCGTTTCTCTATCTCTGCCGTCTGGATATTCCGCCCTGCTTTAATGCCTTGGTATTTCGGTGGCTCGCGTCCTTTCGCTGTTGTTATTTCAGATGATTGGCTCCTGCAGAACCGAATGCCTGCGAACGTTTGGTTAAGGCTTTATGCGTCCAGACTGAATGAGTCCGTAATGGTGTCTGTTATGTTTTTATGTTGCAATGACCAAGACGTTGGAGGAAGTGGTAATTTCCCAACTCGTCTCTATTGTCCTTTCTCTTCCATATATTACGTCTCGTGTGCCACACTGCGTTTTAAGCTAATTATTCCTCATTAAAGCACAATAGCTGCCTAAGAGTCTATTTGTCCAACGGCTTTGACAGCAGACATTCCAGAGTAAGCTCTCCAATTACCTCAGCATCATTATCTTTGCTGTGTATTTGCTGGAGGTACTGACTTTTCTAAGGAACCCCCCAGGCAAACTCCGTATTAGCCTTATTAGCGGTGCTCCGTCGTACCATTGATCCCCAGACTCCTCCTTTCTCCTTTCTTTTTTTTTTTTTTGCTTGCCCTTTTCATTGTCTTACGCGTGACTGGCTGCAGAATCCTCCGGACTATTAGACGGTGCCTTGTGGTGAGGTTTAGATGAAAGAAAAAAGAAAAGTTGCTCTCTTTGAATCACTGATTTCTACCAGTTTGGTGAGAGGTCTCTTAAATTTATTAACTCGCTGTGCAGACTGGCAGAGTTGAAACTCGAGGTACAGCGATTGCAGTTTTCTGGCCGATCGCCGATTACCGATCTTTTACCGATTCCGATTTTGGCTGATGCAAAAGATCTTTGCCTTGTCATCCATAATTTATCTTCCAGTTTTGAGCTGAAAAAGGGTCAAATGGCTCGGGGATCTGGTCAGGATGGCTCCTGGACTCAGAAGACAAACTGGAGGGACGATGTTTCTTGACTATAATGGTAAAAACTTGGTGACTTGAGTTGCCCAAAGTAGCTTACGAGAAGAAACCCTCTACTGAAGCATCTGCGCTCCGTTTAATCAAACCCAGATGATTCACAAGAGGATGGATGATGTTGAAAGACCCAATGACAACTCATTTCCCCTTTGCTGGTATTACCCACAAGATTTTGACTGGTTATCTCAAATGCTTCATGATGGATGCCATGCACTCTAAAACAGAATCATTGGCCCAAAAGGCAGCTGCTCCACTCTAGACTGGTTTTTGTGGATGAATGCATTTTAATACGGCTTTTAGGGGCTCCCCTGGTCCTTCTGGAAGGCTCTAAAGTCAAAGTGTTGGGTGATATACATTGGCTAACAACTCCCAGGAGGTTTAGAAGGCTTCTTTTAATCAATATTTCAATTTTAACAATGAAAGACAAGAGTGCAGCTAATGTAATGGGGTCAATAGTAGCAACAAATCCTGAATATGAAATCCCATTTGAGAGAAGCTTTCACACTTGTTCATATTTCTACACGATTACACTCTTCAAATAAACAATCGTTGGCCTTTTTATGTAGTAAATATCTAACATTCAGCCTATATTGTGATCTAAATTATGCATAAGAATCACACATATTAGGAAGTCAAGCTGGAAATGAACAGGAAAATAGTGAAAAAAATACACAAAACATATTCATAAGCCTTGTATATTTTCAAATCTTATCATAATATGACCACGACTTTCAATCTGTTATTGGGCTTCAGTCAGAAAACACACAAAGACATCAGTAGTTAAAACGACAGGCTGTAATCCTGCAGCAATGCATTCTGGGTACAGAAAAATGTCATCCGCCGCACCGCCTCACAGTTGGAGAACATGAGCAGAGGAAGCGTGTTCAACCACTTCAAAATAAGAGCACGAGGAATCCTTACAAGTCGATAACCAACACGTTAACAAAGATGTCAAAGTTTATTCAACAAATATTTTAAAAAAAACATCAAAGTAAATTAGCACTTTAGAGTTTACCTTGCAATATGACTTCAGAGGAAACTAAATGCACTAAATGTTGTCAAAGTTAGCTAAAGCGCTAAATGAATAATTAGCTTCGCTAGTAGCATATTAGCAGTGTAGCAGACGCGTGCCCACCACTGGAGAAATGCATGCCACACTTTTTAGATTTTTGTTCATTACAAAAAAACAAACAAACAAAAAAACTTCATGTTTAAAATTGTGAACTACTTTTGTTTTGATGTATTGTAAAAATCCAAATTAAATGCGTAAAAGTAAAGCACAGTGATGCGAGGGAGTGCAAAAATATTCATAGGATCTGGATAGTTTAATACGTCACCGAATATACGACGCAGTTCTGTTCGTGATTATTATTTTGGCCCTTTACTCCGCTCCTCCCAGCTCATTGGTACTAAATCTGCCGGCTCAGTCAGGATCTCACACACTTTCCACTGAAACTATCTTGCACCTGAGCAGACCTCTCTGCACACTCACCCCGGAGCTCTTTCACTCCGTCCACAAGTGGGTTTCCAGAGATAAGCACAAAGCTCTGCTCCTCTCTGCTAACACAGCCATCATTCAGTGATCCTGTCCGCGTCCTCCGAGTGATCTCAGGTTAAACACCACACACACACACACACACACACACACACACGCACGCGCGCGCGCGCACGCACACACTGGGCAGATGAAAACACTCAGCGGCTCACCGCAGAGAAACGGCTCTTCTCCTGCTAAGCAACTGTTTTCTGCCGCCGCACCGGAGCTCTCTGTGAGAGCTGATTGCAGAACGGCTCAACAGGGCTTCGAGTGTGTTTGTGTCTCGGCGTGTGTGTGTGTGTGTGTGTGTGCGCGCGGGTGTCTGTCGGCGGCCGGCGGCCTGCTGCGTAAAGGAGAAAATCCTCTCATCCTTAACCGGGCCGATGTGCCAGCTCCTCGTTCTCTTTCATCAAGACCTCTCCGTCCGAGGCCCCCCTCCTGCCTGACCCTTGACCCGAAGATAAACATAGAAGCTTTTCCCTTCCTGCGTTCCCTCGAGTGCTTTTGAAATCAGTCCTTTAAAGCTGTCAAAACCGCTGCATAAGAGACACATTTGTATTTATCGATTCCAATCTTTGTGTCGCTCTCTGGCTGCATGCAGGCCTTAACCAGCTGCAATCGCTTGTTTTCCACTTGCTCCGTCTTGTTTGCTTTATTAGAGGAAGTGAATGTTTTCAAAAGCTGTTTGCTTCATCAAACCCGACGTGTGGTAAAGAATTCTTTCGTCTTCGAGTAATCAAACGTATGTTATAGGCAAAGATCATTTGATTAAAAAGGTTGCAGTTTTCAAACAGCGATTTCATTCATCGAGCGAAAACGGCAACCCAAAGCAAACGGGCTCTGGGTCAGAACGTGATCACCGCTTTATGAATTATGAACAACTGGGATTAATCACATTGATTGGAGTTCACTTCAGTTTCACCGGTGAGCACCGTTAGAACCTGTAGCAGGTGAGGCTGAACGGATTCCACCACCACATGGACGATATTCGACGTGAACAAAGCCATCGAATGCAGTTTTGTGCTGCGAGTCTGAAAAGCTTCCAATCTCCAACATAAGACAATGTAAACAATGAGCTCACCATCCCAGAATGGATCGCAGAAGGACGAGCTGGAGGCCAAACACGGGGCCCCGCTCCACCGCATCGTCTGACAGGAACGGAGCCCCCTGTAAATCAGGATCAGCATCAGACTCCTCCGCCTCAAATCTCTTCCACACATCTGTCATGGGACCTTAGTAAACTCTTGACTTGACTCAAAAGGTCTCAGAAGGCATCGCATTGTCCCTAGCGGATAAGAAAGAAACGGGGACGTCCGTCGTCCCCTTTTAAAGCTTTGCGACGCCACAGGAACGCGTCGGCAGCCTATTATGTACAAAAGGTCAAATCATGGAATAGTGTGGAGGCGTCTTATAAAGGGATAATCTGCTAAAATGACTCCAGGAGCACATAAACAACCAGGAGGTCTCAAAAGAACGCTGAACAACGTCACTGTACTGTAAGGAAGAAACCGAGTCAAAATCCAACGTTGTTAAAACCAATAAAGAACAGATTTTGTCTCACTTTTTCAAAAATGGGTGCAAAAAGAACATCTAGATGAAGCAGCTCACTGGAAGGTGAGATATAAAACTAGCACAACTTTTCGGAGAGTGATTTTCATGCCAGTACTCAAACACGGTGGTGGCAGTATGGTGGTTCTGGATGTTTAAATTCCACTTTGCACCAGGAAATTCTGACGGTGAATATCCTGTCGTCAGTTCGGGACCTTAAGCCACTTCGGTTGCACAGCAAGGCCTTTTGAGTGACTCAAACGAAAACCAGCAAAGGTTTTGAAGTGGCACAGTCAAAGCACGGATTTAATTCCGATTGAAATGATGTGGCGTATTTTTATTTGACGTTCTATAATTCACTACCAGTTATCAAAAGAGCTTGGTGGGAGTTGTTTTCGCCAAAGATGGTACGAGCCGTCATTGACTTCATTGGCGCAGTGGCTTTTGTTCTCACACAAGGCCATTTTCCCCTTAAAAAAATGTCACCTTGATTTAAAAAAAAAAAGTGTGTTTTTCTCATGTCATCTTTGAAATGAAAACGTGGTGTTTGATACCTAAAAGCAAAAAAGACAAGATGTCTGTTTTTCAGAGCAGTTCACAGCAACATATGATCGCCTCGCGTTTTCTGGGCCGGAAAAACCTGCTTAAACATTTATTTCCCTTTTTGTTGGGCGCACAGGAGTGCGACTTCAGAACCATTACAGCGGCTGGCCATCAATCTCACATGCACACAACACTCGACAACTGCTTCCAAAGCTGCCAGATTTGAGGATCGGTCAGTACCTTATAGCCAGCCAGGGGCCGTTTATGCGTCACTCGGGCAATCACAGTTTGACCAGGCGTTCCTGATTTGTCACCGTGATCAGCCTGCAGAACATGAACCAGTAATGTGGTGAATGGGGAGCTGATGTGGGGTTGGCCTCCAGGGCAGTTTGAGAGAACAAGTCGGTCAAGTCTTTCTCAGGCCTGCCGCAGATCCGTCAATCTGAAGGACTTTAGTCGAGGCACAGCTGCTTGATAGAACTGTTTGGGGGCCAGTGGAACAATGAAAGGGTCCCAATCCTCATTATAAATCCAGTCAAACTAAAATACAACTATTTGCATAAACCTTGTGAAGTCATGTAATTAACAAGGACGCTGGAAAAGCTCAGATACAGTCTCATTATGGACAAGAATGTCACATTAATTTAGGAATTTTTTTCCAATTTACTCTAGCTGCTCTTTTCTAAAGGCGGGACGATTATGCAGAGAGCTGAAGCTATTTCACGAGAACCGGCAGGTTTAGAAACGTCTTAGAGCTCGACAACAAGAGATTCATTTGCTTGCAATAAAACATTTCCACAACAACCGGAGAGTCCTGGAAACTTCAGGGAGTTCACACAAGTTGGCAATGCCTTTAACCTATCGCAGTTCAAACAACCGTACTTTGATACAAGTCTGTTATTCAAGCATCACCACTATGTGACAATCCAAATTCGTTCCTCGGATGAAACGTAAAGGGTTAAGACGGTCAGCCAAATCTCCAGCCTCTGGTAAAATGAAAACACCAGTGTCAATGTTTAGAGTCCTTGAAACTTCATGAACGTTTACCTCCTACTGGAGTCCTGACGAAGAAACAAAATGCTGCTTCAACATTCCTACCAAAACCTACCTTTCCAAAGGGAAAACTCAAATACTTCTTTGGACGAAGGAGACGATTATTGTATCATTTGGCCACGACGACTTGCTTGAAATGTGAGGTTCGAAGCATATCTAATCTCTGTCAAGTACGGTGGTGGCGGCGTCAGGCTCTCACTGCTTGTTAGGGGTGCACTGCAAGAGATCAATGGCTTCATTGATAACTTTACCTTAAACTGGCGACTCCACAAGTACAAAACAGGTCAGATCAGCTGATAAAACCTGGTAGCATCAGGACACCGTGACGACCTTTCCTAAAACCGTGACGTTATTTTCACACAAAAAAAAATAAATAAAGATAAAACAAGAACTATGCTTTGAAGCTTTGAAACACAACAGCTGAAACGAATTCAAGCAAATACGGAAAGAAACGCCATTAAACGGCCTAAAATTTCTGTGACGGAATGTAAACTTCTCACCAAATTAACTCGCTGCCCGCTTCTTATTTTGTCCTTCAGGTCCACTGATTACGGGACGACCTACACCAAACTCAACCTGATCCCGGGGACGACCGTCGTGGTGACCAGTTTCTACATCTGTCCAACCAACAAGAAGAAGGTAGGAGATTTCATTTGTCTCAAAAACGAGAGTTGACTGAGAAAAGGTTGAACTACAAAACAGCTTAGTTTTGCAAAAGAAGTTTTTGCTCTCATTCGAAGTGGCTTTTGGCTCTTTCAAAAAAAAAGAAAAAAAAAAAGAGCTACTACGCCAAAAGAGAAACGGAAACAAAACTGCTTAGTGGGTTCTGACACAGACAAACATTTACCCATTTCCACTGTCGGAGTTCAGTGGAATTGCATTTCTTCCATGGTTATGGTTCCCTTCTTCACACATCGTCTGCATCTGCGCACCCTTCATAAAAGTGCTCTGTTCAGTATAAACTGGATTCATGGCAAAGGGTATGAAGCACAATAGTAATTTCTGGAGTTGAGCTGAGTCATGAACCTGTGATTAATGGCTCCCACACACTGACAGTTATGGTGAATGAATGAACAGACCTGTTGCTCTACTAGGGACGTTTTACAACAACAACAACAACAAAAAAAAATAATACAAGAAACTTAATTGTTATCCATTGGGCATTTAGTGTTTGTTAGAAGTTATTTTTAAAATACTGGAGTAACTCTTTTTTTCAGTTAGGGGGGTCAGGGAGGCTTTACTTTTTCAAAGTTTGCTGAAATGCAAAGGTCACCTCTCATGCTGCTTCTGCACATCAGCATTTCACTTGATATTAAACTCCAAATTTTCAAATCTTTGCTCTGTCTCTCTCTCCCTCTCTCTCTCGCTGCGATGCCTTTTGGCCACACACACACACACACCCTATCAAAATAACTCGTTCAGTTCACGGGCAGCTGCAGTTCCCTGGTGAATTTAAACAAGCAGGCAGCAGATAAGCTGCTGCCGGAGCCAAAAGGAACAGTAGTCGACTTAAGCTGGGATGCGGCCGGACTGCCAACTGTGGCGGCCGCTCCAACAGTCGGACGTTATCGCGCGAGTCCAGAGTTCCTCCAATCGATGAGGAGATTCAGAGAGATTAGATCCGGTTACCCCCACCCCCGCCACACACACACACACACACACCCCCTCCGCCCCACTTTTTTTGCTCCAAGTCTCCACTCCGAGTGTCTGCCAGGAATCTCCCGTCGCATCTTCTTTAAGCAAACACGCACACACACACGCGCACACACCGGAAGGCCGTACACCAGACTGTGCAAGATGGTTTAATTGCACGGGAATGAAGTCAGCCTAATTCCCTTCGGGGACGGACCCTGACACAGAGGGAAGAGGGTGATTGGCGGGAAGCGTGTGTGTTGTGACAGTGGGATGTCTGGGAAGAGGTGCTGGGGATCAAGCTGCTCCTTAAACACACCCCGGGCCTGTCAGGAGGCGAGTGATGGAAGCTCAGGTTCAGCGCTGCATGCCGAGTGTCGGTGTGTGCGCGTGTGTGTGTGCGTGTGTGTGAAGGGAAGGCTTTGGTTAAACACAGCAGTTTGAGGGTCTGTCTCTTTAAGTCGAGAGGCAGATTGTCAATTGCTTGGGTCACTTGCAAATCCAGCAGTTTTTCCACTATTTTTCTGCCGTGAAAAGTTGTCACATTTGAAAGATGACCTGACTCGCGTCGAAGATGGCCGTCCCTAAGCGGACTTTGATCAATGCGGGCTAAAGCGGGTGTGTAAGCTCTGAGCGGGGATTACACAGGGAGTGAAGGGGTCTCACGGAAAAGGCGTGAGGCCTCAGGTAATCGATAGCAGTCCAGGCAATTAGAACGAGGTGAGTCTTCAGACGGAGACGGCGTCTGGCTTTCATTCTCTCATTTCTTTGGGGCTTCCATTAAAGAGCCACTCCAGGCTCTCCGCAGGGGAGAACCCCCGAGAATCCGGGACGCTTTTCGGCACCGATGCAACTTGCAGCGGAATACAACAAGCTCAGTTTCTCTGGAAGCCCAAAGTCTATTTCTCTGTCGCTAAATTCTTAGCATTTACTCTAAATGCATGCCAAAAGCCTCCGAAGGTGCTAACCTGGCCGGTCTTTACTGGTGATGAAGGCGGGAATGGTACCTTCCAAATTTTCTGCTCCTTTCAGATCAATTTTAATAATGATTTCCTTGATGGACCTAAACTTTATCTATGATTTCATTGTAGTTTTTTTTTTTTTTTTTTACATAGTTTACATCAAGGCCTGAAAAATCAGGTATCTTCTCTTAATATTACTAGTGGAGGCAAAGCAAGTCAGAACTCGCTAGTGGCCAGATGTGGAAGGAAAACAGAAATCAAATAATTCACACAATGGAGAGACTGAGCTTTTTATTAAGACTTAAAGCTGATAAATATGAGACTTTTTGTAAGAAATGGAAAATATACCTGAATGTCTGATCACTGAAATTGTCTTTTACTTGAATGTCTTACACTTTCTTTGACTTTTCTATTATTTAATTTGCCTTCGTCCAACTAGAAGCTTTTATTAGTGTATTAGTAATGTTCAGTTTGCATAATTCAAAAACTGTAAAACATTAAAAAAAAAAAGAAAAAAGTGAAGTAAAAAACAAACAAAAAACCCCCCCTATAATTTCCCAAAACATGTCAAGAAATGTATAATGGGGATACGAACCCATCTAGAGACGTGTTTGTTCTCAAGAGTTACTTCCTCAGAGCCACATCTTTTTTAGAATCAACTTGACAGGACAGAGGACGTATTTTATGCTTTTCATAAATACAGTTTTCCATTTAAATTGTGTTTGGGGTTGTATTTCTGAAAGATGGCATTCATTATCATGCCTGAAAGCCTAAAAACCTGCAAGAAAAAAAAAAAAAAAAGGACTAAAGAAGGAAGCCGAGCATCCACCTGAAAGTTCCCATTAAGCGGTGATGCAAGGCATGGAGCACAGGACCGTTTGTGGTTCAGTCCTTCGTCTGTTTGTGTTTTTCTGTGGAAATGTAGCTCCGAATTATTTGCACAAACTCTTGCCTGAGATGAAAAAAACTTGAACAAAAACACAAAAACCAGACACAATCACGCTGCACAATTGGCAAATATGGCAAAGAAAACTCCAAGACAAATAAAATTTAAAAACGATATGACCAAAGAAATTGCATTCTGCATTGATCTGAACAATGGCCTTCGTAAGACAATAGTTTTTTCATCTGCTGGTCCTTGAACCAGGCTGTGAGGCTGTGTGCGTCTCTTCCCACATGGCCAATTGACCACAAAGTGGCCGATCAGAGGAAGTCTTTTGCCTTTTGTGACTCTCTTTAAAGATATTTATTTTAAAACCGGTAATTTAGTCCACATCATTTTTTTTCCGGCCACTTCTCTTACTCGTGCCGTCCTGTTTTTGTCTCCGACTCGCACGTTATCAAGCCAGTTGATCAGAACAAATTTACAGACAGATCTTATCCTGGAATTGTAGAAAATATTTTGTTTTATTTTAACCCCCTCCAAATCGATTTATTTTGCAGACGAAGTGCGATTGTCCGTATCCATCGTCGTTTGTTCAGTGTGAGAACTATCCCACCCTTTGGTGGCGAGCGATTACCAAAAACATTCAAGAGACGCGATCTCTTGAGCTTGTTTTAGAGCCTTGTGTTCGTTCTAAAAACGTGTTTGCATGTTTAAAGACGCTGGAGTACGGAAGCGAAACTCAAAACCCTGAAATGAGCCTGTGGAGCTGGAGATTTGGCAAGGCGACAACCGGTATGGAGGCCGAGGGCGAACTCACCACGGATGATCAAAGCAGAGCGGCGCTGGCGAACCTGCGGCGGAGAGACCAGATGCCGAGGAAAAAAAAAAAAAAAAAAAATCAACACAAAGATCCAAGGAAGAAGCAAAAATAAAGTGGTTACCAAAGGCTACAGCAGCTCGCCTGACATGCTGGAGTAAAACCTGCTTTAATAAGCGGCAAGGATTTTTGACGGATGCGCCACGGGTGCAGATTGAGAGCAGAAGGTTCTCTGAAACAAAGGAGAGGGGTGAAGCCGGGAAAAGACTCGGCTGTTTCAACGTCGTGGTGTTATGGAGCTGCGTTGAGAGTTTGAAGGTATACACACACCATCGATTGTGTCCCACGGCGGTTTAATCTTTCAACCTCCGTCCTCCGGTTTATTGCCAGACTAGATAATAGACAAGCTTACGCTATCGCATCGGTTCCAGTTCATTTGAAGCACTTTCAGGACGAGCATCTCGTCCCATCAGTCTGAAGGGTTCAGCTTCACACCTGGATGAGTGCGCTGATCAATTCTCTTTTATATTCATGAGGAACAGGGTACACTACTGTAGTTAACATCAAGTAAAAACAATAGAAAGATCCTTACACTTTCACCCACAATTACAGTGCTGTCAAAAAGATCATTTGCAATCTTTTTTTTTTGGTCACCCTTAAATGTTTGAGATCATCAGAGACGTTTTCTCAGTCTCACCAAAGCCCAATTACTGTCAAACCTGTAGAACCAGGACATGAAAACCTTGGATGACAGCTTTTCATTGGATATAAGAACTCAGAAAGCAGCACATCATGCTCCGAGCTGCAGGACCTTGACAGGCTTTTACCGCTGCCAGCTAAAGTCCACGACTCGATGAGAGAAATGGGGCTGGGCTGAGACGGCGTCGACGACGGACGTGAGCGGCTGAGCAAAGGAAGGACGGAACGCCCGACGTGACTTTTTGTCCTGACACGTCCTGATGATCCAAAAGATTTTAAGGAAGATTTTCCATGGACTTGCAACAAGAATGAAAAATGTAACTTTTCGGAAGGCGTGCACCTCGTTACATCGGACATTAAACGAAAAGGTTACGGAAAAAAAGGTCAGGGAGTCACATTTTGTGGTAGTGCCATCGTCTAGGGCAACTTTGCGGCATCAGGACCAGGGCAACTTCCCATGATGGATGGAACTATGAGTTGCTCTCTCTGCCTTTAAAAGAGAAGGCCTGGTCGTAAGTCGGTGACCATAAGCTGAAGTGCAAAATAAAGGGTTTTGAATGACCCTTTCATTAAACGGGTCATTCACTCACCTTTGAGATAACAGGCATACGTTTAAGTCTCTGCGGAGGAAGCCTGTCATGAACACTTGTTGCTGCTGAGGGTTGCTACAACCAGGTAACGCATTGCAATCACGTTTTCTGAGAGGACCGGGTTGCTTTGGATTGCTTTTCCCGGATGGAGTTTCAAGTATTCACAGGGTTTAGTCATTCATGGGCTCCAAAAATTCAACAACAAAAATATTTTAATATAAAAAAAGCCAAAGCACAAGAAATCTGTAATGGTGATAATACGTTTTCATTGATGTAGCAATCATGCTTTCTGCGTTAATTTGTTATTACTGCACCTTGTGCTTCCTTGGCTTTTCTCTCCACTTACTGTAGCAAAGCGGCTTAGGGGGGGGGAGATCTGTGTCTGTGGTCAAATCACCTCAGACACCCAAGCTGAGGGCGCAAATTAAAACAATCCACAGGCCTCCAGCGGATTCCGAAGCTGATTTCTTGGTCCATTAACGGCTTAGCCAAAGTTGATCCCTGCTGAGGCGTCGTGCCTCCTGATGCCTGAGTGTACTTTTTATAGACAGCCAGAAAACCACACACACACACACACACACACACCAATCCAGGGAAACGGTGCAAGAGACTTCAGCTGGTGAGTAAATTTAAATCTAGAACCTTCCCAGGGACGTAAAAGCATCCGATGGCGCCACAGAAATGTCAAACAGCCTCCGAATGTCCAGTTTTTCTCTTTGCTCTCATGTAAACTAATGAAGCTACGCAACCTGATTGGATCCCTCTACTGCACTACATCGCCATCAGTTGAAACCAGAATCAAGGTCAGTCTCTGAGAAGCGAGGACATGACCGAAAAAAATCAGAAACGTGTCAGGAGGTTTCAAAGACGACTCGTGTCCTGGCATCGCATCTTTCTCCTTTTGGTTCGCGCTTCCTCGTCGTCAGGAAGTCCTTCAGTGGCGATGCAGCCCGGATTTGCTCAACAGTGATGTTCAGCCTGCTCTATAATATTGAGTCGCTTTAATGTGACAGTGCCTAATAACTAGGGAAGCCTCTCAAGTGGCCGCTTGTGTCGTTCCTGCTCGGCTCTTTAGACTCAACACAATTAGCGACGCTCTTGTGTGGCGTGTGTCAGGATGCACTGGAGTGTGCAGTGAAATGCGATACAGTGTAGGTCAGCAATGCAGAGTTCAGATCTTTTTTTACCTCAGTTGCGGAAGAACTTCTTTTGTTTGCTATAAACTGTTTTTGTAAGGAGAAACGGGTAACCAAGGCGACGGAAGGACAAAGCACCGTGTTTATCTAAAGATTGGATTTAATGAGTCTGGACAGTCCTGGAGGAAATAATAAATGTGGAGGAAATTCCTAGGGGACAGAACTCGATGTTAATTGCCGATTGAACGGGTAATTATCGATTGAAGTGACTCCGGTTTCATTTAATAAAATATAATTTTGACCCTCAGGTTTTTGAGTATTGAATTATCAGGAAAGCTAATTTGCACACTTCATTAAAGAGCACAGAGGAATGTCTTATGAATATGTATTTATTCCCAAAATCACGATATTAAGACTTTGATGCTCAACAAGTCATTTTGACAATTATTGACAATTTGGCTCCTGTCAATAATGGATGAACACCTGTTAGCTCTCCCTCCAGGGTTATCAACTGAGCAATAAAACGAAAAGGAAATTTGACTAGTTAGAGAAAATTCTGGGGAAAACTGAGAATAAACTTTCGGATAATCATCAATGTTTCTTTATGAGAAGCAAAGTTATGATTTTTATACATAATTTAGATTTTTTTTTTCTTTTTAAGATAGAAAAAATACCTTCCCAAACTGTCTAAGAAAAAGCATAAACTTTTTCATCTCAAGTTTTCCGTGAAATTTGTTGCTTCTTCACGTCAACACCTCCAGTGTTCTTCATTTTATTGTTAATAAAAAATACTTAAAAACCTAAACTGCCGTACTTGGACACAAAATAGCTCTTTTATGCGAGTATATTTGATGTAGCATGGGATGAAATTGACAACATGTCAACACAAAGTTAAAAGAGTTAGTTTCCCTAAATTCCACGGCCAACGTGCCTTATGGTGGAACAGCAAACTGAAATGGATTTTTCTCAGCGTGCCTCTGGAACGAGTGTCTTTCTGTTTCGGTATTCCACTATTTAAACATTTTCTCGCGCAACAAGCAACGCTAAACGCATTCCACTAAGAAGCTACGTCTGTTGGTTTAGCCGTAGCTACAGGAACTGATGGAGTCACCCGACTGATGCAAAAACAAATCGAATGCACTTTCAAATTGCCTTTATTCACCTGCTGAGATGAAAGTCATAAGAATATGAAAAGAGATGGTGAAATGAGATGAGTAAGCTCAGACGTAAGTAAAAAAAAAAAAAAAAAAAAAAAAAAAAAAACTTTCAAAAGAAGGAACAATAGGGAAAACAGTAATAGACTGAATGATACTGCCAATTCACATTACTTCAGTTGCTGGCAGTTCAAAGAGCTTCAAAGATATTCACATGTGAAGAGACGTGTTCAGAAGACATTTCTGTGATGCTGAACAATTTCTGTAATCTCAGGCAAGGCTATTCAATTCTCTCTTATGACTGGTGTCGGAGCAGCCCTGCTTCTCTCTCTACGGCTTCTCCGAGGCAGTCACACGTTTATAGACACGTGTTCATCAGTAGTGACCAAGGAACGTCTTTTGTATGCAATTCCAAAAATGTAAAGGCAAAAGAAAAGACAGCTTCAACAGGTTAGAACACAGGACACATTTTAAGTTTGTCATATATCCTCCATCAATCAAACCACCAGGAGACAGACTACACCGAAAGTACATAAGCAAATCCGGAGAGCAAATGTTCACGAGACGGAAATCGATAAAACGGTGGGATGGAAGATGGCGTGAATTGTAAGACTGTACATCCAACGTACTCAGAGAAAAGATATGATTGGTTGATTTTTACATTTCTGATTGCTCATGGAATGGTCCACCATTATTCGTGCAAAAGACCAATCGATCGCAGAGTCCGTAAAGTCTTTGCAACTAGCAACCCAACCTGACTGTAGAGGACAATGCGTTGTTGGAGTTAGTTTGATAGGCTGGTTAGAGATCTTTTAGTCTACCTCATGTTGTCTGACTGTTCACTAGCTTCACAGTAATCATGGATGCGCGTGGCTAGTGAAACTGACATGTTCTTATCCTAATCACAATTAAACCAAGGCTTATCAACAGAGTTATTTACTTGTTCTCTAAGGGCCGCTTTGGTTTAAATCAGCCGATTATTGTTTCAAAACTTTTCAGCATAACAAAGCCAAACAGAATGACTCTATAAAGGAAATATAATTTTTTTTTTCGCAAATTCAATTTGACAAACTATTTTCTGGCAGTTGCAAAACAGTCAGTCCACAAGCACCACTTATTTTCCTTGGAACTGGCTAGCTGTACCAGCTGCACTGTTCTGCGCAAGCTAGCACTGTACAACTGTACTACTGCACAATATGGATTAATATCCACTGTGCATATTAATCCATATTAAGGGGTATTTGGTGTCTGATTGAGAAAAACAGGCAGTCAGAAGCGTCTATAGAGCAGTTCCCAAGTATACGCAGGCGTTAGCTATGAGTATGGTCGTCCTCCTTAGCCCTTACAACTACCACTGTTCTGTCCAATCCAGCTACTTTTTACACTGAAAACAGTGAAAACATTGTTTCCACATGGGCTCTGATGATTATGAAAATTGAGTATTTATTCCCTCAATTTCAAGTGTGTGTGTTTGCTGTTAGCCTCTTGAAACTTTAAGCTAGCTCCTTGTGAAACTAACCGAGTTTGTTAAAACAAGGTCAAGCTTCTGCTTTGAACTCTCTCAAGCAGATCTGAGCACAAAATCAAGCAAATGTTGTAACAAGCCTTCCCATTTGAGCCTCTAAAACAAGCGTTTCGCAGTGAGAGGCTTCGCAAGCCTCCCGTTTCATCATCGTTTCCTTGCGGCCGTTTCCTTGAGGACAGTCAGGGGTGAGGGGTGAGGTTAGCCCTCAGAAGCTAAAGCTAATACTATCTTGAGGGTTACTCGGCTGATGGATCCACCCACGCAGCGATATTGAAGCAGTGTTGGATTTCCGAGACTAAATTCTCCATGATGAATGTGCAACAGTTCACCAAGATGCGCTTTCTCTTTTTTTTATAGCGTGTCACTATATAGCAGCAGAGAGAAAGAAAGAGCCAAGATTCATTGTATGGAGTGCTTTAAACCGAAGGCTCCAGGTTATGGTGGCGATAGATTTTCTTTACGACACGCCAGGCGCTGTCTTCTTCCTGTCTTCTTTCCAGCCAGTTCCTCCACTGTCATCAGTTTACAGTTACTGGTCCAAAGGAAACCCCAACAAAAACAAAAAAACAAAGACGTTACAAACTTACTTCCTGACTGGGACTGCAGCATGCGGCAGCTCGGTGCATTACGCGAGGATTCCGACGCTTTGAAACGTTTCACAGTTTCGCCTCGAGCGTCAGTAAATGCAAATCTAAAACATGTCGGTGCTTTATTGAGCCACGTTCAGCTGCAGCTGCCAGCCTGTCTTCACTCATCAGTTTTGCCCATCCGGAGCTCAGTCAGTGGAAGTTGCCGAAAATCAATTTTTATTGAAATCTGAGCACGGATTATCAAAGGGACTCGGGAGCGGAGGTTTAAAAAGTTCATTTCTAACACGTGAATATGCTTCGACCCGTTTTAGCTTCAGCTCCGGTTTTCCGCTTCGGGTCACTGAAATAGTGTAAGCAGTTAGAAAGAAACGAAAAAGATACAAAAAAAAAAATACATCATTAAAAAAAATAATAAAACCTGTGACTCAAACTCAAACCATTGAGCTAACCATGATTAGCTGAAACTCTTTGGTTTCAGTTAATCAAAGAAAGCTAATATTCAACAATGTTTAGTCGTCAGATCAGTATCAATCAACATTTGAGACTTTAGTCACAAAAATCTGTCACAAGGAGGGGGAAGAAAAAAAAAAAAAAACGTACGTAAATCGCACCTGATTTTTGGTCACAGGTGCAACTTCTAGTCCAGGAAATACGGTAATGTTTTGAGATGTTCGTCACATCTCAAAAGGTTTGTGCCATGCACTTCCTGTTAAAAAGTCGTCCTTGGTTTTGTTTTTATAATCCGAGCCTTCTTTAAATCCCTGATGTGTTCCTTTGGTCTTCCTGGTGATCTGTGATCAGGAGAGTTCAGTTATTAGGCGACGACGGCTTCATTCGGTTGCACTCAGGAGTATTAAAGGTCTCTCAGTACAATGTATCCTTTGCCTTTGGCTTCATAATTACGCACTGCCTTGTGTTGATCTATCACATAAATTCCCAGCAAAACACATGGACGTTTGTGGTGCGAGGCGGTTTATCTGACAGACGTTATTAATGGAGGAAAGATAAGAGAATTTACGACATAACGGGAAATTAATAACAACTGCTGCCCTTTCTGCAAAAAGAGCTTAACATTCTAGGTTAATCCCGCTCTGCTGTTATCTCAGCCGGCTTTTCCATGTCTAATTTTACATGTGGTGTTGTTGCTGCCGCTGCTGGAGCGCCATCAATCTTCCCACCCCGGTCTATTCAGATGACAGCGTAGCGTCGGCCGTGATCGTCTTTAACCTCGCATCGATCGCGCCCATTGACCCTGCGGCTCCGCGTTCAGACGGAAGCCCTGGTGTTTTGTCCTCTGTTGCCGCGGCGGCGGGGCCCCGGAGAAAAGGGTGGGCAGGGGGAGGGGGGTGGCGGGGGGGACCAAAGCCACCATTCTCACACTGAGCCTAAATGGATCGACTTGACCTCGATCCGCCGATTGCGATCAATAGGCAGAGGGGACGGATTTACTGTCTCGCGCCGCTATCTGCCGGCCCACCCGGCTCTGAGTTATTTCTCTGGGCTGCTTCTGCAGACTCGGAACCTCTGGTGTGTGTATGCGTGTGTGTGTGCGTGTGTGTGTGTGTGTGTGCTCTGAGTTTCAGACAGGTTTGTGTGCGTGTGTGTGTTTTCTCGACTCCAGGGTTTAATGGGGCTCGGTTAATATTTCAACGCAGTCGGAGGAGGCTGAAGAAAATGTGAGGGTGGGTGCAGAAAACAGAGGCGGGATGAAAAGATTTCTCGTTTTTTTTCTTTTCCTGTCCTGCTAAAGCAGAAAATGTTACCAAGTATTTTTGCTCTGGTTTCTACTTTAATCACGATAGTGCACTTGAATTAAGACAAAACTAGTGTACAAACCGCTTTTTAACAAAAATTAGGAGCTTGTTTTAAATCATAATATGGAGAAAGTGTCTTGCTTTAAGTGAAATCATCAATCATTCAAATTAAGGAATTATTTAGTTAAACCAGACTCATATTTCTTACAAAAAAAAAGAGAGACTTGTAGGTTAGACTTGTCTTATTTCTTGTGAACTAAGACGTTGGCACCAGAAACTAGAGAAATTTTCTTTTAGAAGATTATCTGTTTTTGCAGTCTGACTGGCTTCACAAATCTCCCGCATGAACAATCATGTACGCAAACGTAAAGAATTTCTTTTCTTTTTTTTTTCTTTTTTTTTTTGTCTTTCAGTTTCGATTTGGCATTTAAAGTGGATTAGAAATAGACGGCTGCCTTTAAGTACCACACAAACCCTCGTCCCAATTAAAGCAAGTCGCATTTAGTTCCATTTATTCTTGACATCTCCTATTGTGTCCGCGGTTACAGAGTCGTTGCCAGGTGAAATTCCGTCAGCTGTGCCGCGGAGGCCGTTTATCGATCCATCCGGCGGCGCCGGTACAACATGCCTGTTTTAGTGATTGCAGCCATTTGCAAATCGTTTTTCAAATCCAGCAAGAATTTATTTGCTTTCCTGTAATTGAATCTATTTTTGATTGGGACTCATTCTTTGGGATTGTGACCGTCAGATTTTTTTTTATTTTAATTTCTTTAACGTTCTTTAACAAGGATCTGCTCTGTGTAGCCGAGTCTCTTCCCGCTTCCCGGCTTGGTATTTTAGGAATTTGCCTCCTTAATACAATTAAGAAAAACAGACAAATATTCAACTTATTTGTTTATTATTTTTTTTTTACTGTTCATGTTATTCTTAATGCACAAGGGATTACTCTTGCTCCACGTCTGATTTAAAACAACCATGAATGTGGTTTTATTTGGGCAGCTGCATGTAACTTGTAGGATTTATAAGGTTTTATCTTCAAACGTCAATTATTTAGTGGATGGTAAATATCCACTAAATAATCTTTTATTTATTGCCCTGAACATTTTAGGGTATTTTTTCCACTGGCAGTATTTGTAGCCAAATTCATCTTTGCCATTCTTGCTGGAAGATTGCAGCAACGGGTGGATGAGGGGCGGCTCCAGATTATTCACAGAAAATCCACTTGTCGGTGGAATTCGAAAGGAAATGTATTTTGGGAAGCTGGAATCTTTGGACGCAATGATACTTGACACACTATTGGCTGGCGTTTGTAAAGCGGCCAATCCAGGAGCGGCATTCACGTTCTTTAGCGCTGATTGGCTGTAAACTCTTAGGAGCAGAAATAAGGAAGTCTGGAGATATTAACTTCTGTGGTTGTGCTCATATGGTTTCCACTGAGTGTATTAATACATATTGAGACATCTTTAATGTCTGAAGAATAAAAATTCATAGTTTTAAACTATATTAGCTCTTCATGAAGATGTTGGAGGTCCACTCTACTTCACTTTGACAAATTTCATTAAAAGAGCTTTAAAGATACAATATGATAAAATTGAGTCATTTTTCAATGGTAACTTTTTCAAACAGGTTGCTGCCAGTAATGGACCCTTCCGTTTCCTTCAATGATATCTCCATTATTCCTTCCCATATTCTTGTTATCTTTCCTATTATTATTATCTTTCACTCCATTTTCGTTTTCTTACCATATCTCGGCTTCGTTTAATCTTCCTCAGCCATTTCTTCTTCCCACCTTTAGAAATTCCGTCTGTTTCTCTGCTAACATCATAAATATTAACCCTCCTCTTTCTTTTCCTCCCCTTCCATCCTCTTTGCTCACCTCCTTATCCCTCATTCCTCCGATTCCTTGACAAGAAGACAAAGCCTGAGCCCGAAGCGGGGAGTAGATTGAGATTGACTGTAAGCGATGAGCTCATATGCGCGAGAGCGCAGAGCGAGAGCATATGCATGCGGCGGAAGTGATTTATGCCGGGGAAGTTGTTCTTAATCCTGCCGGTGCCTTCCACTGACCCCCGTGCGAAGGCGCGGCGGTTTTACTGCGGAGGAGTGTACGGGGCGATGGAGTGATGAATAACGGCTGAATGAAAGAGCAGCAGGAAGACAGAGTGGCGTGATTGGGCAATGATGCATGGCGCCGCCGTAAATCCGTGCGCGAGTGACGGCGAGAATTACGGCGGGCGGCTTGGCGTCGTCGTGGCCTCGTACCGCACGCGCAGAGAGGAAATCCAGGAGTTGAGTTAACATGGAGGAAAGAAGCTGCTTAACACTTAAAATAAATCTGACAAATTGGGCCTCTGTCTCTTTAAGAAGCTCCTGCACTTTCAGACACCGTTAAGACTTATCGGCTACGTATGGCATTAGCATAAAAAATACAACTTCACATCATGTGAAAGATGTCACTGCATTTCCAGCAGTCTTTTGAAATACGAATTTTGCGCATATGTGTCACATATGCAACGTTGACGGAATAGTCGAGGTAAATTAATACTGTTTTGTGATTTTTGTGTGTGTTTTTTATTAGTTGTGTCGCAGTTTGACGCGGTTGCGAGGGGGTCAGCATCGCTACACTGTGACTTGAACTGAACTTCATGGAGGTATTAGAAACAGTGAAAATTATTTGTAGACAAAGCCAAGATTTATTTTAGTTGGTGTTCAAATTTGACTCTCCGTTGAAGAGTAATTTCACTGTTTCAATAAACCTGTAGAATTTGGACCAGTCAAAGTGAAACGATGTCCTTCTGAACTGTTGGTGTGAGTTTCTGAAACGTCAATCAGATCTGCTGAAACACTCAGCAAAGACTGAACATCGCGAAAAGTAATTTGATTCCTAGAATCAACTTTTTTTTATAAGTAGAATATATACATATAAAACCAAGGCAACAAAAAAAAACAGTCGATACAAAGAAAAAGTTTTATTTCTCAAAAATACATTTAAAGCCTCCCGTCGGCTCATCTTTTATGAATCCAATATTGTGTGCAGTGGATTAGTTTGGCGTGGAAGAGGGGGCCGTTCATGGAAGCACCGCTGGGTGAAAAGCAAAGAGGCATCGCACAAAGCACATGTATAAAAAAATGAAACACAAACTCAGAGAAAGCCTGTGCTATCAATCCCATTCTCTTCCCCCACTTACTTTTTAACATGTCGCTGAGTCACAGCCTGTGTTCTGCATGACAACTAGTCTCAGGTATGGAGGGGATTTTTTTTCCCTCCTCAATCTGACTGTCCGCACACTTACTTTTAAAGTCAAATTGGAGGAATGTAGGTTGTTCCGGTGTGGCGTCCGCGGTGAGCCCACAAGGAAATGCAGAGGTTGTTGTTTGCTGTCTGTGAGTGGCTGTCTGATTTCCATTTGTTTAGCATAAGTGTGTCTTAGACTGCAAGGAGCGTCGGGGAAAAGGGCAGGGCGAAAGTTTCTGAAAAAAGAAAATTACAACAAGAAGGATGATTGCTTAGCGACATACAGTAGTCCGAACACAGCGCTACCTTCTTCTGGCTTTTTCTGTCCGACTGTGTCAGACTGCCCTCGCAAAAAACGATGAACAGTCCCCCTGCTTCCAGCCTCCCAAAAAGCATGATGGGAATCCTGTTTATGTTCAAGCAGCAATCCATGTGAGCGTACAGAGGACATATGAAGGCAGGAGATCAGCTATGAACTAAACTGGGGGGAAAAATGGATTTAAAAGAAAAGTGTGGCAACCCAATCAAATAGCGAAATTATGTTTGGAATATAAAAACATAATTTAACTCGGTTGTGCAGCTTCCCGCAATCTTAGCGCAATGCTCAGGAGGATCGCCGCAAATGCGACGTTCGGACAGCGGGGAAATGGATTTTTTCATAAGAATCTAATTCATGCTCAGTCAAGAACCCCATATTAATTGACTAAGTTATTTTTTAAGACCGTCATGGCTGCGAAAATAGTGTATTCCTTCAGCATTTTACGATTGCCTTTGGTTTCTTTGCTATCAAAATGACTGATTTTTGTGCTATTTTTTGGTATTTTGGGTGATGTTTCCTCTTTTTTTAAACTCCTTCCAAAATCTGCATTTAGAAGAAAAAAGTTTAAAAACATAACATAAAAAAATAAGCATGCAAATCGGACACAAACATTTCTATTCTTGAACAAACATAACTAGCTCGATTGTTGTTACTCTAACTCTGATACAGGAGTGTAGTAGAAGTAAGAAATACTGCCACCTGCAGGTGAACACAATGTTGTTGACCATTTTAGCGGAAAAAAAAACTGCAAGATTTTGTGAATTTCACAGAATTTCAAACAATTAGAGGGACTGAACAGCTACAATGCTCTAGGTTATATACCTAGAGCATATATATATGCTCTAGGTATATATGCTCTAGGTTATATATATATATATATAACCTTTTCTGGCCTTAAAATGTCTTAAATATGTTTTTAAAAAATGCAAGAAGGCCTAAAATACGATTATTTAATCTCGTATATTCTACGTAGTTTTTGCTATTTTTCTTTCCTCATGGGACTTTTCCATCAGGCTACCCGTAGTTGACTCAAATGCTAACTAGCTGCTAATGTACCTTTGACAGCTAGGTCCTTCATAGGTAAGTGGAAATTTTTCGCAATTTTATCATCCTTTGTATATTTCTATTGTGCTACAGATTCATAATGGTCTTTAAAAGGTCTGAAAAAGTCTTAAACTTGAGTTGGTGATTCCTGCTGAGACCCTGGGATCAATCTGACCTGCTCCCTGGTCAGATTGACCTGCTTCCTGGTTCTCATCCAGCAAAGTTAGAGCATCATTCCAAAAGAGAGAAAACTTTGGAGCCGAAAATGCATTTTCCAGCTCTAATAACAAAGAATATACTAGCGATGAGCAATAACGTTCCCAATGATAGTCCAATCAGGGTGATTTGAATTTGTTTCTTCTTATTTTAGGAAACTAAATCATTTCTTTATGGGTGCACATCTCTCAGCCACGTTAATATTTAAAGCACTGGTAGAGGGCCCAGTAAGGTAATTCACCAGCAATGAAAGGCACTTGGCTCAGAAGCGCTACGAGGTTTTAACTTTCACAATGATCTTTTCTTTTTTTTTTTCTATCTTTTCGTCTGTGCCTCATAAACAGTTTATTTCAGCAGCTCCCGGTGCTGAGTAGCCAATGTCCACAATGTAAATAATCCATGAGATTTTATTTTTGCCCCGAGGTTAAAAGCAAACTGCAGCTTCTAGTATTTCATCTAAAGTTTTCATAGATATTCCGCCGACAAAGTAATCACCTCACATGTTCTTATGAGCGGAGGTTTTCTCCGGCGCCGGTATTTTCCCCGGGAGAAACGATTCATCGTCTGCTTTTACGCAAACGATTTTGGCGGTAGGTTGATTATTATTGTTATCCTTATTTGATCAGATTCCGGAGCTGGAGGAAGAAGAAAAAGGTCTGAAACACCGAAAAGAAAATTAAAATTGACAGTTGATGTAATTCTGGTTTTGGTCCGAAACGTTCTCTCATATACATTCCCCCAATCTGTTTATTATCTCTCTATCTGTTTTGCTCATATCTGCGCCCGCACAACCTTGCCATCTCTCTCTGTTCCCTGTTCTCCTGCATCATTTCGCCGTCTTCCAGCTCCTCTTTCTCAATTTTTCACTTATCTTCCTGCAATTACACGGTGAGAGAGGGGAAAGGAGGAGAAACTCGTGGGGGCGAAAGAGGAGAAAAGCAAAGAGAGACGGCGAAGGGCAGAGCGAGGTGATGAAAGTCGAGGTCTCAAACTGGAAAATTGATCTTTTTCTTTGGGACTCCTCTTCTTTTGACAGCGAGCGGTACAGAATATAAATTGATACATTTGCTACCCGATCCTTGCCGCCGCGCTGCAGGGGGCTCGGAATCCGAGATCTCGCCGGGACGGCGAGAGGGAGACCGAATAAAACTGACGTGAAACATGTTGAATTACAGATTTTATGAGTCCAATGTCCATAAGTTCATATATTTACACCAGCTGCGTGTTCGTTGACGACAATTTGACATTTTAAAACCGCATTTACTTCATGGAAACGCGTCAATTTTGGCAAGAAGTTATGGTGCTGACGATGAGGGTTTTGGTTGTTTTTTTTTTTTCTTTTTGACCGTATCGAAATCGCTTTGCAACAACTAGCTGTTGCCTCTGGCACAAACTATGAAGAAGAAAATGACAGAAAATGGCAGGTAGGAGGATGGCGCAGCATTTCTTTCTAACGACTTATCATGCAAACGAACGTATTCCCATCTGATTTCAATTGCTTTCCTTATTTGAAGGATTTAAAGATTTGCAAACTCACCTTCTGGCAAGTTTTTCATTTAACTAGAGTCTCACCCACAATATCACAAGCCTGGCGGGCCACCAGTCTTTAAGCTATGCTTACCCCTAGCAGGCTAAGCAGTTTGTTTATTTTAAATATGGGGTTTTAAACCCCAGTAATGCTAAGGATGGTTTAAGCTAGGTTTAAAGTTGACATGTTGAACTGGGCGCCATTGCAGCCTCCCTGAACCTGCCCGTTGGCCTCAGACATTATTTCCAAATTTTGATGCTTGCTCAAAAGCATCAAGAATGTACAAATTTTTGTAGGTGTTGACATTTTTAACACTGTGGGCCGCTGTTTGACTGACCCGGCGCTCCATACCACTGGCCTTGGCAAGTTTTCTGGAGGAAACCCTCTATGACAGTAATGGTATCCCAGAGTTGAGATTTGCTAGCATCCTTAAATCAAACAAGTCCGATAGTGCAGGAAACACAGACAGTGACGTCATCCCAGGGAAACGTAGCACAAGAATTCATCTCGAAAAAGAGATTTTGTGTTGATTTACATGAACTTTTATCTAGTAAGAACAAAGAGTTGCAAAGATACAGAACTGGTTTGGCAACTACAGTGTTTTTCTACACCTAGTGTGCGTTTGAAGATCTTTTTAAAGTTTTATTTTCCACATATTCTTCCTTTTAGGTAGGGTAAACAAACAGAAAAGCTGCATTTGTGTCTGTTAAAGCACATAAGACAAACACTGGACATAAACACCCAAAACTCGATGTTAAATCCCCTTCTATCGGCCCCAACTGGTTTTATTACATTAATCATTCAATGTTAAACAAAAACGTTGGAGCGACGGCCGGGAGCTCGAGTCAGTCCGTCAATCTGTTGCCAAGTACGCCGTCAAGCTGTTCTCACATGTACTTGTGATGGAGCGGAGCCTCGCAAATGTCAAGCAGATCTGATTTTTACTTTAACGTAACATTTAAATGTTCCGCTTTGGCATCGGGATGAGGAGACGGAAAACACGGCACTTCAGTCCGCGTGGCTCGAAGGCGAAGTTGGAAACAATTTCTTCGTTCCTCTTCATCTGTCTCGAGCCGTGTGGAGAGAAAGGAAAAATAAAAGGACTTTTGTGTGTGTGTTGCTTTTTCTCCACAAAGATAACTTCTAAAAATAAGGAAGACATCTTCACTAGCATCTATAATTCATGTGCCCTCCGCTTTACTTTGCGTCTGTGTTGTCCCAGCTAAAGTCACCTTATGGAGTTGAAAATGGTGGAAAAAGGCCAAACTACATCATGCTTCCATTACTCTGTTCAGAGCAGCATTAGCATTAGCATCATGTGACCTTTTCAAATAGATTAATGTATCCATAAACCTTTAGGTTTTTACATTGGTTTAGCCAGTCAAGTAATTGCTTGACAATAAATAAAATTTGAATAGAACCAATTTGCATAATAATAGCTGTTTTTCCATTGACCGTATATTTGCACAATTTCCCATTTTGAAAATAAATTTCATCACACGAGTCACATGATCATCAAGCGACTGTTGCTACTGGCAAAAACCACAAAGAAGAAAAACAGAAAGTAGTCGGAAGATGATGTTTTTTTTTAAATTAATAAACGTATTCACTCATGTTTAATCGTGTTTCTTGTTTAGCGGAAACACCGCAATTGCGAAATTGTATTTTTTTTCAACCTTAGCAGACAATCTGCACAGCGCAGCTGCCGACACTGTAGCTGAGACTAAGAAAACTGGAAAAGGATAAAAAAAAAAGTTAAATATAAAAACTAATCTGTTTTTCAGTCAATAAAGTAAACCTTAAGCTGAAATTATTTACTGAAATGCTACCTCTATGCTTGTTTTTCTGATTGACTGCAAGTCAGATTCGTGAAGCCAGCATAGTTTAGCCAGCTAAAGTCAGAAAGTATGAGGCCGATCATATGCAAAAAGAAAAACAATAAATGTCTTAATTATTGAATAGATAATAAAAGTGTAAAATAAACATTTGACTTTACATATGCAGGAGTTCTGTCTGTTTTTGCTAAGATGGCCCCCGACCAGAAGCTAATGCTGTTTAGGGAACCACAGCGTGGTACTGTTAGGAAATCCCTGCACCTCTAATATTTCACGTTTACATTTTACTCATGCTCTAGAACATGTCAACATAAGAAGATAAAGACCAACATTTTACACTTTTATGGTGGGAAATAGTGCAGTTACCAGATCTAAATCTTACTCACTTACCTCTGGATGGTAACCTTCACAATAATCAACCATCGCATCAGTGAAGGACTCCTGGATCACATGATGCAACTCCAGCTCCTTACATCAGTGTTGAATGTGGCTGAGAAAGCAGTGGAACTTACAAATGCATTCCTGTGCTCAGGCAGTGTAGTTTGGAGAGCGGTTGCGTCAGTCCGACATCTTCAGCAGCTTCATGACAGCTGTGTCTACAAACCCGGCACCGTTTGGTGCCGTCTTGACTAAACCCGCAACATTAGACACCAGCTCCACTTTGAAAAGGTGCAGCAGCTGCGGCAGGAGGAGGAGGTTCAGCAATAGAAGATCAGAACAACACTGTGGTTCTTGAAATGATGAAGGACAAAAATGTCGTTTTTGCATCGTTTATTACGTTCAAATGCGTTTTACCCATCAGGGACGGACTACAAAGAGTTATCGAGCCTGAATCTTACACATCTTTTCCTATTCCTCTTTCTTTTTATTTTATCTGCTCTTTGTTCGCTCCGATGCTATTTTCGCTCTTTCCGCTGGAAATGATTTTTGTCCTTCAGACCTTTATTCCTGCACGCAACCGTGTGGTTGTGTGTATCTGCGTGTGGACTCTCCACATGCCCCTTGTTAGTGCGTGATTATCTGTTTTCCATGTGGAGAAATATGTGCCTATTATTTCATCACAAACGATGTGTGCGTGTGTGTGTGGGGTTGTGGTGCTGCGCATGGATTAATCTGTCCGCCGCGGCCGTACTGTAAGACTCGATTTTAATTGGAGCCAGACGTCCAAACACACATAAAAATGACACAAAGCGGGCAGCGGTGGGAGTTTTAATGCAATGCATTTGTGCCTGTGTGTCCACATGTTTCATTGTAAACATTTAGTAATAGTCAGTGCCTAGTAATAGTCACTACCTGTAAACTGACATTACCTTCTTAGTAAAACCAACAGCGCTCCAGCAGTGATGACCAAGAAGGAACTGAAGGTTGGGAAGGTGAAGTTATGTGGTGAAGAGGATCTGAAATCTAGAATTCAATACAGGAAGATACTAAAAGCCCCATTGTCAGTAAAACTGTAATGCTTGATATGTTTAAGAAAGTTGATGGTGTCTGTAATTGTCTTCAGTTTAAATCAAGAGATGTCGTAAAGGATGTGGCTCACCAGTTTTGGAGCTCGCGGCCCGAGACCAGTCCAAAGCCGGGTTGCGGGCGGGGCTCCATATTCACAGCATGTTGCCGTCTCCAGTGTGCAATAAGGTTAGTTCTGCAAATTTACAGCCAGGTGGTCCTTTTTATTGCTTTTGTAGTCGTAAAACGCTCCCATCCTCACCCACTGCGGTCTGCAGTGCTAGTTATCTTCTGCTTTCTAATAAAGTGTTTGCCAGCATCGAGTAAATGGGCGGAACATCTTTCTAAATAGAAATGTATCTCATCAATTAAATGAGTTGATTTGTATCAATGTGAGGCCTTGAAAACGGATGATTCCACGTTTACTTCCCCTAACCGATTCCTTTCATAGTGACTTCAGCTTGGATAGTTGGCAAAATCAAAGCTGCAGAAATACGCACAACCAGATTTTGTGAGCTGTTACCTCATCGTAAACATTTAATCTCAATGGCAGCCATTCAGCTCTGCAGAACGCCTGAGTGGACCTTCAAGGGTGAAGCTCCTCCTCAGAACCACAGTTACCAAGCTCACAGAGCATCCCTCCCTCATGAGTCTCGCACTGAGCTCCTTCAGACTATCCAGCCACAATTAGCAAATACCTTATAGGACATCTGCCTGGCTCATTATGCGAGGTACTTCTCAATGAAACGCTGGTAAAAACGTTCTTGAAGGAATAATAATAGAGGAGTGATTTTGTGATGACCTCCTCAAGGCGGAGCTTCAAAAAGAGCCTGAGCCTCTTAAAGAGACAGCGGCCCAATTTCAAGGCGTTAAATTACAAAGTAACAACTGAAAGTAACATAGCTACATGGCTGTGCTATGAAATGGCTGCAAAATACATAACACTGACCCTCTAACAAAAAAATCATAAATCCAGCGGTTAGTATTAATCATACAGTCTACATCCTTAAACCTTTTTCCGTTATAGAATACGAAATAAATCCTGTCTTCTATCTTGTTTTCCTACCCAATGTCTAAGCGTTTGTGACTCATCCTTATATTACACGATTCCACATCGGAAACGTGACGACAGAAACCCGAAATAACATTTCTGAACTGTCCTCCTGTGTGTGAGTCCTAACTTTTGAATGTGACGTGGGCCAACACGCGGGACAGTTTGAGGAAGACAGACGGACAACTTGCAGGCGCTGCGTCTCACACCAGTCATCCATCATATTCACACTCTGTCTACTTGTAGGCACCTTCATATTCAGCAGCTTGACGTTTCTCCACCCAACTCAACGCACAACTGGGACAAAAACTGTCACAGCGGCTTAGGCTCTTGTTCTTCAGTTAGATTACGCTTTGGCTTTTAGAGCAGGAACTCTCAGGTGTGGAGGGAAAGAAGAAGAGAGGAGGCAAAGACATGCAAAAGGAAAGTAGGGAAGTGACGAGGTGAAGGTTTAAAGAGGTATAAAGTACTGAGCTGCTGACCTGTCAGAGAGAGTGAAGAGAGGCTGGTGAAGTTGACATGTTTAAGGTGGAGAGGAATAAAAAAAAAAAAAAAAAAAAAAAAGCAAGAATGCAGAGAATTCCCAGTTCTGTGGTTGTGTGTGCGCCTTGAGGTGTAAAGAAAGGCAGAAGGAACTCTGGCTTCATTCAGTCTTTGCATCTCGGTTGCCAGATTCCAACTTTATTCCCGTCACTCGTTTGATGCAGATTGAGAAGGATGTGGATCATCGTGAACGCCATCTTCATCTTGATGAAAAACCTCAGACGGCTTTTGTCTGATGGTCACAGGAACTGACCAGAGTTCAATGTTTTAGGTTTGGCACCACGAACAAATGAATGTAAACGTTACCAATTTGCATGCAAGTTGTATCTGCGTAAGTAGTACTATGCATCAGTCGTTATTGATGATTATTGATGCATAATTAATAATCATTATTATTGATCAGAGGGTTAACTTGGGTCAAGCATCCAGAAGATGGTGAGTTTACCATTCAAGCTGGACAAGATTTTGCATTGTGTCAACAATGCAATATTGTGTACAGTTGTGTGTAACTTCCTTCGATGTCCATATCAGATGTATATGTTTTAGTGGCTGAGATGCTAACGTTGTGGGAAAATACTGTAATGACATAGAAAACTCATTTGGAGAGATTCAGTTTCATCGATGCGACACAATTATGTGTGGCAGAATTGCAAATAGGCCACATATTTTCTTGATATTGTGGAATCCTACTTACCATCCACGCCAAGAACTGAAACAGACCAAGAAGGAAAAGATTGTATTAGGTCTCATTACTCAACTCTGATGCCTTGGGTTTTTCTTCTCTTGATCTTTTGCAATATGGGTTCTGTGATGTGGAACTGGAATCAAGGAACCAAAGAAGCGAGGAACAGAAATGGATGTCTCTCCATAATTGCAGTAAGTTAAAAAAAATAAATAAATAAAAAAGAAAACTGGAGCTACAGCTCCCTTGCCAGTGTGAAGACGCTGCAGATGCACAAAAGTTTTGTCAGAGTAAGCTTTCCTGGTGCATTTTCAAACAGACTCAAACTTTTGAAGGAGGTGGAAAGCGACCCGGCCAAGATCCAGGCAGGAAGGACGCCAGGAAGAAGCTCTGGGTAAGGACTTCAACAGCCAGTAATTTATGAATCAGGGAGCAGCTTAACTCTGACCACAGGAGGAGGAAATATGTGCTGCTTTTAAAACTTTGGTTAACATTTTAGAATTTGCTGATTTAAATATGGGGAAACTTAAGAACAGGCAACCGACACATAGCTGTTATGAGGCCATCAAAAACCTCTTTCATGTTGCATTTTGAAAATGAGTCACCTGGATGGCAAAGATTCAATGGTCCAAATAATTTGGAAGTCCAATAATACAAATACTTTCCTAAGTACCAAGAATAATTTCGATAATAAAGGCCTTTATGGAAGAACCAGATGAAAATGCTTCTTTCACAAAGAAGCATTTATGAAAGAAGCTAAACTGATTTTGATAAATAAATTGCCACCGTAGCATATTCAGTGAAGGAATATGTTAGAATGTCACAAGGTTTTCTGAAAGCGATGGATAAAATGTCTGACAAATTAGCTTAGCCGTCTAGCTTAAATGTCAAGCATTTTGTCGTTTAGCAACTTAATTTAGATAAATTGCCATTGTGAAACATTCAGTGATGGAACACGTTGCTGTCTCACAAAAACTACATTGTGCTTGAAAAATGGTGCTCTGATAATAACCTCTGCTAATTAGGTTATTTAGAAGTAACAAAAGCCAGCTAAACTATCGTAAGTATGCTAACTAGTGACATTGCGCAGAATGCTAAGGTAGCTTTTTCACAACTTCTTGTTGAGTTGGTGGCTTTCTGAAAGTCACATGGTTGGAAAAATAGTCAAAAGTAGCTTACCTCGAGCTCAAATTACATTCCGTTTGTTGATGGACATCAAAATTAGTCGGCTCCAGCTAGCAAACCCAGCGGAAAAGACCAACAGGTGTAACATTTGTAACTATAGAGCAGAAAATCAAAACAGCAGAAAGATAAAGGCGGCAGACGATGTCTTCACACGAGGACCACGTATTTGGCTAACTCCTTTAAATGATTACACCAGCATATTTACCTTGCGTTAAAGTCGTCGATGTCTCACGCAAAGCGTGTTTCTCCGTCCGCCCAGCCCTGACACGCGTCTGCTGAATGGAGGAATAAATAACAAGGCAAGTGGGGCCGCTGCAGGACGGTGTGAAAAATGGTCCAATTTGCTGTTGAGCTGAAATCAATGGGACAAGCCGAGGAGCTGGGGCTACTGTCGCCGCCACCATGTTTCTACCCCGCAGCCGCTGGCTGACGCGTGCGCCGTCCCTCACGCAACCCCTCGTCTTCCTCTGACGTTTCTGAAGGAAACCCAGAAGGACGGGATGCTGCGTTTGAAGGCTGACTCTTTTTTTTTTCTCTCTCTCTCCGATTTCTTAGTTGTAAGCCAGAGATCCTTTTTCTTTTTGCTTTGACGTAATTTGTTTTAGACTCGCTAATGTCGAATGTAAAGTGGTGCCGAACATATCAGCGGGGAGTCTGAAACAAACCGCAGTATCCGGTTACTTCTTGGAATGGATCATTAGCCACTGTGTTGTTTTGAGCTGCTTGGAAATTCAGACTTTGGTGTAGTATTAAAGAGCGAAGCCCCAGCCTGTCTGTGGGTTTCCCACAGATGTTCAATGAATGAACGCCTTAACCTTATTTTCAAACCAACAGAATAATATTCTACAATAATGCTGGAAACTGAAATAAAAAACAAAGACTGGCCTAGATTATGGATGGTGAGCCAGAATCAATCGACTAACTGCAATTGGCAGATTTTGAGTCAAAAGATCCTAACGAAAATAGAGCAAAGTCACAGTAGTTTTATTTGGATATTTCAGTGATTGTGGTTCATAGTCATAAAATCTGTCAATGGGAACAATGTGTTGCACTTTGTGGGTGAGCGATTCGTAGAATTTTGGTATCGATTTGCCGGTACCTATTGCAAATACCAATATTTTCCCCCAATATGTTGTTATCATTGGATAATTTGGAAATTTGACTTCATTTAGTCAATAAGATGACAATCATAATCATAATTCATCATGGTTATCTGGGCAAAGATTTTAGGTTAAAAAAGTCATTAACAACAAAGTAACATGATTTAAAATAAAACTATTTACATTTTATCTTCTGTTGCACACAATTGTTCATTCTTAAGTCTTGTAATCTGCATATAACCTAAAAAGAAAGACTATGTTTCCTGCAACAGTTGACACTCATCTATTGTCATATTCTGCCATATCAGTATTTGTAAATATTACAAAGGTATGATATCCTGCTCTCCAATTCAAAATTTAGGCTCTTACTTGATGTATGGGGTATTAATTCTTGCATATACATTAGGAAAAGAAACTGCTAACAAAAGTACTGATATTGTTACGCTAATGTGCATCTGATACTAATACTCAGACGGGGATTGATAACATTAATCGCTAAATCGATACACCCAGCTCTACTGTAGTTACTCTTTCACGATGAGCTTGTTAAAAATGTAAATATGCTATATTTGTTAGTGTGGTGTAAGCTAATGGCTAGCCAAAATGTATGTTGTGGTTTAAAACAAGTTAAGCTGCAAATGTTAAATATCAACCAACGTGAATGGCTCGTTAGTCAGTTTTAACAGTGAATTTTTACAACAGGCTGTTGATTTCAAATGCTGTTGTCCATTTAGAGTTAGCTTAACCTTATCAACCCATCTAATTTATGGAAAACATTGAACCACAGAAACATGTCGTTGAAATTTGTTGTCCCACTTTAACATTTTGTTAATATGTCTGTCGCCTTTTCAGCCGGTTCTGGGGCGATGGTCACCCTTTAGCTGGTGGGTCGTTGGTTCAATTCCTGCTCCACGATGTTAATATAAAAATATCGGTTACTGATGATGGTGGATAAATGGTCTCCCTGTAAGTTGTTTCTCCACCGTTAGCACTTAGCAACGACTACATGAGGTTGATTGACAGCGCTAGGACCCTCCTCCTTGCTCTGATTGGTTGTTTTTGGCTTTCAGCGGTTCGTTTCTTCAGAGAGGAAGTGGATCATTTTGTTTTTCTGTGATAAACTTTCATAACATGGTGGCAAATTTTACAAATATGTAAAAAGAAAAAATCTATATATATATTTTGGAAAAGTTACACATTCCAGCTTTCACCGAAGTTATGCATGAAGAGAAATGTTTCATATCCCTCTATATGGACCATTAGCATTCATCTAACTCATCTTCATCACTGTTCTACCGTCTCTGTGTGTGACATTTTCACCTCCTCATGTCTGGATGTATACGCTGCCGGCGACTTTCATGTTAATGGTCGTTTTTTTTTGTTTTTTTTTCCTTGGTTATTCAAGCAACCATGGCCACCCGTGGCCAACACCGCTAATGAGGCCTCGCAACGTTCTGTCGGGCTATCCTCCTCTAAATGTTGGCCTGAGGTGAGAAATGATTGGTCGATTTCAAAAAAGAAAAGTAAAAAAAAAAAAGCAGCGATTTTTGACCTTCTTCACCTTTTGTCGGTCGCTCTCCGTGACCTGTAAGCCGAGGAGGATCCAGTCCGCCCCGCAGCCATTAGTGTGGAAACACTTCCTGTATCCTGTTCTGCCATATACGACATTATAAATTGAAAAGTTCTGGACGGTCCTCCTTGCCCAAGTCCTCTAACAATCCTCCCCCCTCCCATCTGCATTCCAACACATCCGCGGTTTTCCCAGATGCAGAATAAACAGGAGCCGGTGACTCATGGCGTTTAAGGAGACTTCTGCACAAACTCCAGGCTCCGGCGGCTTCTTCGCCTGAGATCGGCGAGAGACACACACAAAGCGCGCCGCATTTCCTCTGGCGGGATTGAGAGATGATGAACGATGTGATGAGGGAGGAATAAACGTCGAAACGCGGCGGGGAGGGAGGAGCGCGAGAATTTATGCTACAGTTGCCGTCTTGAGATTGCCCTGGGAAAGAGTGATGGCGAGAGAAAGAGAGAGAGCAACGACGGAAAAATTAAAGTTGGAAAGACAAAGTTCTACGACAGGGCCAGAGAAAGGGAGCTGTGGCCGGAGAGTTCTGCGGCTGGCAGGGAAACGGCGAAGACAAGCGGCCTCATTACTCTCGTTTAAATGTCAGCGGCTGAACCTCGGCTCGTTTGTTTTTTTTGCCACCGCTAAAACGCGGTCCCGCGGGCTCCGGTCCCTTTCGCCTCGCCTGCTTTAATTGAATCAGATGATAAACAGCAGAGGGGTGGCGATTGGTGAGCGAGAGTGTGTGTGTTCAGGGGGTTGTGGGAGAGGGTGGAGGGGCGGCGTCGGCAGGAGCAGGAAAGAAAGATAAACTGAATCTGTCAGCAAGCATGTTAGTATCTCTTTTGTGGTTGGATGCTTTTCTGTGGGAATGGCTTCATAAGACGACGGGAAAGAAAGAAACTTTCGCTTGTCCCCGTTTTCCGAGGTTTTCTGCTCACCCGAGTATTCAGACCTCTTTCAACTTTTCCACTTTTTTTTTTTTTTTAAATATTAAAGCCATGAACTTATGTGTATCTTACAGGGATTTTGAAACCGATCGCAAGAGGATTGGGAGCCAGTGAAAAAGGGAATTCTGACCTTTTTTATTTCCAGAATTGTGATTTTTTTTTTAATTTAAAAATTCTGGTTTTTTTTTTTTTTAATTTTGACTTATATCACGTAATTATGACTTTTTTTCTTACTTTTTTTTTTCTCCGAGTTCTGAGATCAAAGTCCTGTACCACAGAAAAGTGTGGAGAAAAGAATACTGCAGTCATCTAAAACATTTTTTTGTCATGCTCTATATCATTTAAGTGGGTCCTCGAGAGCCGGCGTCCTGCATGTTTTAGTTCTCTCCTCGGTGTTAGTGACAACATTTCAGCATGTCAAATGTTTTTCTTAGGCCTCTAATGAGCCGTCATTTGATCCAGGTGCGTTAAATCAGGGAGACAACTGAAACATCCAGGAGGCCGGCTCTCGTTTTCAGTTACAGTCATCCCAACACGTCAATGATTTGATGCTAATGCCAATTCATTTATTTGCCAACGGTTCCTCAAAAATCCCAACGTCTGGATAAAGCAGATTACAACAGCTGTATTTCCATTAATGTTTTAATGCACATTTAGTAGCACCTTTTTATTAAACTTCACTTTAGTAAAAAGGTTTCTACGCTAGCTATAGGTTTTTCCAAACAAGAGCTAATGCATAGCGACCGCTCCCATCCATTGTGGTGCCTTACCAGTGGCACGGAAATCAGCAAAAAAATGTCCAAACTTTGTTGTAGGGGTGGACTAATCTCCGCTTTTGAGATGTGTGGTTTATGCTAGTTTTCGACCTCTATATCTGTTTTTTTTTGTTTTTTTTTACTACCGTATGTCGTGTCAACAGCAGACAAAATTATTCTTCGCGTAGCCTGGTTGGTTCGCTCCAAACCAATAGATGGATTTTCTTTTTTCTTCTCTCTCTCTCTGTTGTCACACTTTAAAACTTTGCTCAAAATTTGGAGTTGGATGGAAACACAGCTAATGTCATTATTTCATTCTACATACACTATACAAAACGACGCACTTGCACTTTGCTATTCTTGGTGCACCAAAAACCTTAGACTTGGAGACAGAGCTATGTTTCTGCCATTTAGAAGGACGTGGAGGAGAAAACAAAGTAATCGAGTATAGTACGCATAAAACTATATGTGTGTCAGACATCTCCATCCTACTAGGCTCAACACAAGAAAGGACACCTGTTCAATTTTATTAGTCGTAAGCATGAGTAGCAGAACAGATTTAGACCCTAGGCTAAATCTGCTGTCTTTAGCGTTACAAGTCCAATGTATATAAATGGCAAGAAATGATGCGTGTCAAGTATTCCCCACACAGAGGTGGTCTTTTTGTGTTTGCACCTCAGAGTCACAGACCAGCCGGCAACACGTCGTCTGAAACCGCTACATAAACTACCCGAGCCAACGCACCGGTTCTCGAGCTTATATTTGGAGTTCAATGAAGCAGCGTCAGAACAGATGTGGAACCTCTCTCAAAAACTAGCCGAATTTCAACGCGACAAGTAGGCATGAGCAGAACTTTTCTCAACGTTTTGTCTTTTTAAGCGGTCAAGGGTTTCACAAAAATCTCAACGATCTGGGGGAAAAAGTCACTAACAGTAGGCATGTTCACGTCAACATTTTCTTCATGCGTTTTCAAGTAGCCCGCTTGAAAAGGTTAGTGGGAACTGCAAAAATTCAAAATAACTTTGTCAATTTCATTTAGCCGCTGGAAGTTCCACCGAAATCCCAACATTTGGGGAAAACCGGCAACAAAATCCAATTTTCCATCAACATCTTTTCATGCACACTTTAAAGTATCGCACTGGGAAAAGCTAATAGGAAGGCAAAAATGTCTGTATGCTATCTTTGCCTCAGTTGTCCGTTGTCTGAAATGCTCGTTGGTGTCTCTGGTTGTCATGGTTGTTACTTCACAGTTAAATGTTGGTATCGTGACAGGAATAAGACCCAACGTTCCCCAAAGACTCTGATCGGGATTAAGAGGATGCAGTGAAAGGAAAGCCGGATCGACTTCCTAATTGGGTTTGCCTTTCACTGGATTAAATGGATAAATCAAAAGAATTTCAGCGAAACCTAGTCACAGTTATTAATCGACCCAGAGGAAACGCTGTCCTGCTTTTACTGTGAAAGGCTGAATGAATAATAACCCAATAGTCCAAGCTGACACCCCCAGCCCCCACATCAAAAAATCCAGCAAATAGTCTGAGTGGTTACGAACATTTTAACGGCACAAACGGAGCACCAGCTACTCAGACTATTTGCTGGATTTTTCATTCAGCCATCCACAGTCCTTCTCTGGGAGCTTCTGCCGCCGCAGCAAAATCACAATTTAACAAAATTCTCCTTGATCCACTTTGCCTCCCATGATCTCTGGCTACGCCGAACCCAGGTGGTTTGAATAAAACACCAGGCAATTACTGAGCAATGTGATCTCCTTCAGACCCAGTTTGTTGATTCTCCTTTGGTTCGGTAACGCCTTGTCAGTCTGCAGACTCATTGCCATGTTTTATTGATGCTATGAATAAATAAGCAAATTAATAATGGAACAAGAGCGCGATTCCCTTCTTTTTAATCCGGCGATGCACCAAGGTCTTGTGGTTTTCGTTTGTTTTTTGTTTTTTTTTTGTTGTGCGAATGTGTGTTTGTGTGCGCGCATCCTGCCGAGGTAATGAGCTCACAGATATGCCGTGTGAACAAGGATGGAACGGTGACAGCATATTGAATGGAGATGAATGTGCACTATGACGATAACTGGCAGCGCTAACAATGGGGCAAAGCGAGGCGGGCCTCTGATCCTCTGCACCTCTCGGCTCAAAACACGACTGGCTCCTTGACAGCCACACAAATCCATAGTTTCAGGGCAACCGGCTCTCACACGTTGCAGATTCGCTCCAATTGCCTTACATGGCACACACACACACACACGCACACACACACAAAACAAATAAATGAAATGTTTTCTCACCTGTGATGAAGTGAGACAAAATGCTTTCTTTGTTGGGGGGGTTAAATTTAGATGCGGGTTATTAAATGTGATGTTTGATATGATGACGTTTTCTCATTTGATCACGTCTGTTTCTCTTTGACTTACGTCGCTTGACGTCTCAGCAGTGTTTCTTGTCAAGTTTTTTATTTTCAAGCCATAGTAAAATTAAGAGTTGCATTAGGATCTGAGAAAATGAAATTATAGTCAGTGTAAAAAAAACCAAAACAAACATACCTCAAAGCCACCATGTTCAGTACGTTACACCTCATCCGTAGGCGAAAGAAATGTTTCAACATCTTCTTTATAGAAATCTGTCGTAGTGACATCAGCAGTCTGATTTTTAGATCATTTGACACATAAAGACAATTATGTTCCCGTTTGTACTCTCCATATCCTTCAGTACTTTTGACACTTATGCAAACAGCAGCTGTGGGTACGCTTCTGCGTTTAGCAGAGCAAATTGTTTCACACTTTAGCGTTTTTTGCTAACTTTGAAACTGCTTAGCACTTCATCTGTTTTTGCATCTGATGGTGTGTTGACAGCAAACGCACTCTGAGCATCAGGAGCGTCGGGAGCGTCTGGCTCCCGTTCGTAGTCTACGTGGAGCCGCGTCGAGGGCCCCTGCAGCGCGTTTTGAGCGTCTGGAGGGAAAACAGCAGCTACAGCTGACGCATCCGACGCGTCTCTGCATAGACCTTGAATGTTAGGCGTACAGCAAAATGCCAAGCGTCTGCAGTCAAAGTGCACACGCTTCAAACTTGAAGTGTCGGATGCATTTTTGAGGCGCGTGCGGATGTGCTTTTTCTTTACTTTATTTTTTGATTTGTAAAAATCGATGCGCCCATTTACACTTGGTGTCTTTACTGTGTGACTTTTGGAAATGGAAGTGGTGAGCAAAGTTTTTGTTTCACACTTTTTGTGTTTTTGACAACTTGGAAAACGTTTAGAGCGGCTAGGCTGACATAAATAATTTTTCACATATAAATTCTTAAGTGGTAGGTTATTTGGTTGTTTTTTGAACTGTTTTTTCTGCATTAGCAGAATATTGACAAAATCTGTAATTGAAATGCGACTCATGATATAGTTTCTCATCTGTTGTGGCATTTCATTAAATCTGGGATTTGGTTTAGAGTGAAATTCGATGTGCAGATTTGGTTCTGTGTCAGCCGCACTGCACAGATCTGATTGGGTTTCAACAAACCGTTTCTCTGCAGCGTGTCGAACTGGAAACGCTTGAACAGAAGCGGTGACTTTTCTCAAACCCAAAATCTTCAATTTCACTGTTTATTGTGATTTATGTTGGATTTCAGTCCTGCTTCTACAGATCAGGTTGTAAAGTCACAGAAAGTAATTGACGTTTCGAGAACCACGGAGGTCCAGCTTATATAGCTGCGAGTTGACACTAAGTGAAGATCACCAAGTGTCACATCGACAGAGAAGAAAGCCTATCCCCGCCACCGAGGGACCGGGCGGCATAATAAACGCTTCGCCGCCTGTGTCCAGACTTCAATCCCCGCTGGGACGCAGCCGGATGCCCACGCAGCTCTGCAACAACTCCCACCAGTTCACAGCTCCTTTGATATTCAGCCAAGAATTTGTTTGTCTTTGCTGCAAAACAAGCTTTCTCGAGCGGAGACCTACTGGTGCGCTCTGCGCCGTTTATTCCGCTGCGCAGGCACCAGATAAATCTTCCATACACATGCGACACAGATTCCTAAAACACTCCCACTCCCATTCGAATATGTCTGGAAGGAACATAAAGGCGCCGCGTTGACACTCGCCAAGACGGGATCGCGATCAATTAGCATTTATCAGCAACTTCCAAATTTCGGCTAAAGACGCTTTTCAAGCTGGGAACACTGATGGCTTCGTTAGGGCTCATTTCATGGTCGGCGGGCCCGCGCAAACAGCAGACAGTATTCATGTTTGCAGACTCTTAATTACTGCTTTTGTTGTCTGATCAGTAAAGGCAGTAAAGTGGGAAAACCCAGGAGCGGGCCGTCTAATCTTGGGTTCAGCGGCACGTGAACGGCGACGGCAGATCCCAGATGCCCCTTTTCAATTAAGACGCCGGCGAACGGGTTTCTGAAGATTCTTTTTGTGGAAATGTGCTGCCCCGTTAGGTTTCATTTTAAAACCTGCTGTGTTTAATTGGGAGCTGTGATTTGGTTAATGAGGAAAATGCAACTCAACATTCATTTACTTATCATTTTAAAGAAAAATATCCACATATAGGAAGAAGGAATATTTATCGTCCATACTTTGATGTGCACTGAATGTACATAATAGTATTAGAGTATTACTAATAGTATCTCTATTAAAAATGAACATAATAATATTGATGCTACTGACGCTATGATAACAACTGAAACATAATATATCTAGATAATTGCTCGGATTTGGTGAAGAGACCATTTTTTTCGTACAAAAGTTTGAATTGTTTAACATTTAAATATAGTTAAACTGTCTCATAGTGTCACAGCACAGACTGAGACACAAAAACGTCTTAATGTTTGTTGGTAAGTCAGTCATTTTGCATACACACGAGCTTAGGTTGTTTTCCCACCTGCAGTCAAGTACATTTGGTTTCATAAGGAACCAAAATTGCAACATTTGTTACATTTGTGAATTTCTCCCTGAGATTAACAAAGTACATTCATTCATTCATTTTGGCCAGTGTGGTTCACTCTCACTCTGCTCTGTGTCAAATGAAACAAAACCTTTGACAAAATCTATGCACCCCGTCACCTGTGGTGGCGCTGCACCCCAAACCACTGAAGGGGAAAGATATGAAAACCTCAGAAGAAGACTGAGCGCAACTTCCATCGTCACAAAATATGACAAAAATGGAGTGGTGTGGGATTGTAGGATTTCTCTTTTGTCGTCAGTAAAATCATTCCTCCTGCTATCGCTAGACTCGCGTGTTTATTTTTGTTTTACTTACCCAGAATGCCTTGCACTATCTGTACGCTCTGCTTCCTGATTTAGCATCTGGGTGGGGACCCTTTTTGTAAAAGGCTTTTTGCGGACTAGGCTAAGAAATATGTAAAGAAACATTAACTTTTAGAATTATGTTTATTAAATCTCTCTAATTTTATCACATTTCCATCTACAAAACCTGACTTTTAATACGACAGTACACGTAGGAAGAAATTAAGCATTAACAGTAACTTTTCATCTACAAAGATCTACAGTTGAACGATTTTAAGTCAAAAAAAATAAAAAATGTATTTGTTAGAACGTCCCAAAGTGCAGCCAGGCCCTGAAAATTGTTCAGAGACTTTTTATCCAATGTGACTGAATTTAAGATGCATTTTTAAGATTTCTTTTTCATGTGATATAATCACAAACCACGCATCCCTTTCCAACGCATTTATGTCCAACACATAACATCCCGGTGAAATCAATAAAAGTTCGCAGTGCTATTTGTGACAAAATGTGATCAAATTTGTCTTGTGAATACTTGAGCTCGACGGTCTTATCACAGAGGGTCTGCACAGTGAATCAACTTTAATTTCATAAGCCACCCTCAGACGCACTCAGTGTAATTATGAGGGCAAGTTATAAGCACCCTTTCAGCGGCACCCCTTTCAATTAATCTGATGGCAACCAAATGTGCCGCTGTCACTTTCAACTCGGCACAAGTTTGTCACGTCTGTCATCGTCTTTATGGTACTTAGCCACGTTCATTACGATCTGCTTGTCAGGGAGCAGATTTCATCCTTCTCCGGGAGAAAACACAGAGCTTTTTCTTTCCACGGTGATCTTCGAACAGTTCGTGTTGAATCAACGGAAACTGACAAAAATAAAAGCTCGTGTACAGTCGGGGGTGGATCAGAATTTTGTTGACACAAGGCACCAAAGCATGGGCACATAACCTTGAAAAATGTTAAAAAGTTATATTTTCTGATTAGCCAATGCTCTGTTTGTATGTTTTACAAAACTTTTGAATTAGTATTGCCATGGAAATGAGAATTATAGGTAATTATTCCTTTGACTGTGCGCCTTCTAATTAGTGGTGGGACGGGATTAAAATTGTAGGGTGTGTAATAAATTTTTGGCCTTTTAATTAGAAATCATATACATAGTTATATATAGTATAATTAAGTAAGCGAAGTCATTGCATGGACATATTTGCGCTACACCAAATAATTATTATTATCATTATTTTTTATGTTATTTGGGTAATTAAAATAACATTTTACACCAATCTGATGGTTTAAACAACTTGAACACAAGTTTTAGTTCCAGCGTCTCATCAGAAATTTACTAGAAGCAAGTAAAATTCTCACCGGCTCACAGAAATAGCAATATGGTATAAGGTTATATAAAGTGAGAGAAAAAAAAAACCAACCTATGACATTATGTCTCAAAAGCTGAGAAAATAGACAATTTACATCGCGATTGGCCGTGTTCAGCTCAGCTACCAACAGAGATAAAAGGCATCCAGTTGGATTTGTATTAATAATTTGGTCGCACTCTCACACGAGTCAGCAGAATCCTTAATAATAAAGCGGTGGTGGTGGGTTGCCGTCTAACAAGCTCCGGTTTCTGTCCCGTTACGACACTTCATGGAGACACGCCACTGTCATGTGAAGTATGATTACCAGGAAGGCGGTTTTCCAGATCATGGATGTTACATGTAATAAAGTGTTTGTCTGTCTCCAAGTTAATCCTACATGCCGACCGCTATGTTAATTACCGCGCATCTCTCCGACTCTCCCTCTGCTCCGAACCTTTCCAAGTCTGAGGAACGCAGGTGGGGGGTCGATTTAATGATGTTGGTTTATGTGTGCGAGGCCTGGCGCGTGCGCGCGCTGCGCCCGCACCCTGCAGAACAAAGTTTTTGGACGCTACTTTGTATTTTATCATCATCTACCCCAACCCACCCTGTGTCTTTTTTTTAAATTTTTTATTAATTTTTTCTTACCCCCTGTGTTCCTGCGGAGCCGCCACGCTGGGGTGGTGGGCTGTAACCACTGCCTTACATTTAACTTGCTTTAGCTTCATAGGACTCCAATTACGGAAAATGTGCTTGACCTCAGAAGTCCCAGCAGTGTTCTCGCTTTATGATTCTGTATTCCGTCTTTTCGTACAGCTCCACATTCTTACTCGCTGGCTCCGACTCAACCAGAGGAGCCCCTGCTTTGATAACTTCCCACAGCTCTTTGATACCGTGCCAAAACAAAATGTTAAAGGACAATGCAGGGCGCTGGAAAAAAAAAAGATAAATGGGAGCTCATTATCTCAGGTAGAGGGAAGTTCTCCATCCATCCATCCATCCATTTTCCGTCACCCTCCTCCCTAACGGGGTCGGGAGTTGCTGGTGCCTATCTCCAGCTGCGTTCCGGGCGAGAGGCGGGGTACACCCTGGACAGGTCGCCAGTCTGTCGCAGTAGAGGGAAGTTCTGCATTTCCTTATGGTGCAGTTGTTTTGAGTCGAGAGCTGTTGAACATCCAATAAATTAGACTACTGAACTCACTTCTTGTTTTGTTTTGTTTTTTCCGCAATAGTTACATCTTTATACCCCAGATTTAAAGGTTTGGCATTATTACCAAATAAAAATGTATTTTTAGTTATCTAGTGTGGAATATTAAATATTTTTTTTCAACTGGAAGTTTACAAAATAGGTTAATTAACAACCTAGAATTAATTTTGGAAATTGAATTCAGGGTAAGCTAAGTGCGCTAAATGTTGTCAATGTTAGCAAAAGCACTGAACGAAAATTGAGCTCCGCTGTTAGCAGATTAGCATTAATGTTAAATTCAAGACACACTTTTTCACTTGCCAAGCTAGCGCAGGCTTGCAACAGTCTGAGTTTCAGTCTTTGACAAAGTGATTGTGAGTAGCTCAGGCGAGTCAGAGGAGCATTTGTGCCAAAGTTACTGGATCCTGAACTTTCATCAGCTTATTCGGATAAAGCGGCAGGGAGCAGAATCAACACTTGGGGGCGCTGACGCGGTCGCTTTTCTACGAGACACGTCATGTGCCTTTGTGAGGTCGCGCAGGATTTACGGCTGGGCACTGATGGAGAAGCGTGAAGAGAGAAAGTGAAAGACGGCGAGTGAGAGAGGCAAAGTAACTTAACAGAAACTAATGAGGCTCCATTAACGGTAGCTAATTGGTGCTTTAACCTCTGGCTGTGGCTGCCATGACGCTTCTCTTTGCCAGCAGGAAGACTCCCAGGAATCAAGTCAGTTTTACCTTCGCTTCTCTTCTCACACTATTTTGTCCATCGGTGGTCTTAATGGGCACCAGATGAATAAACCTAATTCTTAAGTTGGTGACGGTAAAAGCAGCAAAAACAGCCTGATTTTTAATAAGGACTCTTTGGGAACACCAGACTTTCATTATCATGCAGGGTTGGAAACCGAGGATCTGAGATTCAAATACATTTTTCTCTTCAAATTATTTTGTTCATGTAAAATGAGTTGACGAGCCACAAAAATAGACAGAGAAAAAAAGTGGTCATTTTCCAGGTTCAGTGACGGGGGGAAAAGCATTTCCTGTCATGAAACTTTTTTCACCTTTGGTCCTTTCACAACAGCAAACGTGTATGTGTTCTCTCCAGACGTCACGTTACAGACCAACAACAGAGTAGGGCGTCACTGAGAAGTGGGGAGGGGATCCAACATTGATTTTTAAATGATTTAAATGATCTTGAGAAGCGTGCAGCTCCGAGTCTCTAGCAGCTATGTCTAGAAACTGATTTTTTCAGATTAGGGTGAATAAATAAATAGGGTGAATTTTGTTAGTCTTGACTGAATTCCGGATGAACACGTTTGGCACAGAAAGAGAACTAATCTGACAAGGTAATGATATAAGATAATAGTTGACAAAGGTTTTCTTTTATAGGATGTATGCTGCCACAACCTTGATATGCTGCCACAAACTTGATCTTGATAGTCTGTTATGGCCATATTTTTTTATTTATTTATTTATTTTTTATCTGTGGTGGTTGACATTAGCTGCAAATGGCAAGATTAATGTTTTTGTGGTCTGATTCTGCTTCAGCTATGTTTCTAGCCACCTTCAGCTTGATACAAAATAATGTATCAAGCTGAATATAACAAGCAGAACGTATATGTTGCAGTCCATCGCTGTATTCTCTGTTTTAACAAAACAAAACTCTTCTTCTTCTTCTGTTGCCAATTACCAGAAGCATATGTTTGCTGCTGGCTGCGCGGCGCAGCGTAGTGTAGTGCTAACTGAACGCCGCTGCTCCTTCTTTTACCATTCATTTTCAAAATCAATTTGGTCTCGCAAACACATTTGCTTAATTTAATTCACAGCATTTAAATCATAATGACGTCTGACTGTCTGTACTGTGGTGAACGTAGTCGGCAAACAATGCATGATTACGCCGCCACCATTTACTGTAATGACTATGCAAAAGCTGTAAATAACGCATTTGAGTGAGCTGGCATAAGTAGAAATAAGTTTCTCACATGCAACTTTTTTGTAGGACTTATTGTTGGACAAATAGAGAGGGGATAGTGCAGAATATAGTGAGTGTACAGTAGCATATTACTGGGTTACATAACTGTTAAGCTCATAAAGACATATCCTGTTACTGTTTGCATACTTTTATTTCCAGATTTGCTAGCAAGCATTAAAATTGTAATTGGTTATTATTAGTACTAATTGCGTAGAAATTGGTTTGATCCCCTAAAAGAAGCTAAAAGAAAAGTTTAGTAAAGAAAAACAAAACAGTTGTGACACATTGTACTTAAACGTTTTATGTGTATTTTTTTATATATATATAATTAGATGCAATGCTGGATCTGAAGTAAACGGTACAAACAAATGAACTTTCATACAAACTGATGTTGAGGCACCACTGAATATAACAAGCATTTTCCAGTTGTGATATCTCAACTGCTAAGCTAGCTACAGTTACTACACGTTAACAATGTATTTAGCTTATATTTTAACAAATTACTTTGTGACTTTGTGTAATTTAATTTAGTTGTATTCCAGTCTGCAGATAGTGGCTGCTACTAGCAGCAGTTAGCTTGTGACAGCTACTAGCTAGCTGTCTGCAGCTTTTTCTCTGTCCAGTGCCAGCTAGCTAGTAGCAGCTAGCTTCATATTTTTTGGAGATACCTGCATGGTGCTTAATTTCTCTTTGAATTTTATATTGAATTTACTTCCTTTCATCTGACCTCTAAGGTCCAAATATTTGGTCATTGTGTAACAAGTCAATTTTAAAATCAACTGATTCCAATGCTGAGCTAATAAATTCCTCTAAATCGCAGTCAGTAAATTCCGGTTTATATTCAAATGTCAGTGTCTGAACGATGCAGAAGCGTTAACAATACAGGAGGCCGTACAGTCAAGGGACATAATGAGGTGGGGTTGTATAATACATACTGACATGAAGAGAAAGTGAGGTCAGATGCTAAAAGGAGAAACTCACAGAAGATCACCGCAGCTAAAGAATGACAGCGGGGGGAGAGGGGAATTTGCCCTTTTTCTGCATAAACATGAATCATAAATTAGGCACACAGCAGTGTCTGTCTTCTTAATTAATTTCTTTGTTGAATCGTAGCACTGCGAATGAGCGCCTGTCCCGGCGCCACGCGACACGGGTCTGACTCCTAATGTGCGTTTCACAGCTACTGTGTGTGTTTTCTCTGGCGGAAAAAGGTCACCGCTTCCCAATTAACGCTAATATCCAGGCGCGCTGCCGCCCCGCCCGAAGGCACTCGGCAGCTTCCAAACCAAAACACACGCAACCTCTCGCGTCGAGCAGCCGAGGGGCGAAGAACGTGTCACCGACGCTGCTGTTCTTTTATCGGCGTCGGCTCTTGCAAATCAAGCAAAAGCCCACGGTGATAACGCTGGGAGTTTTACACTCTGAATGCCTAACAAGGAATTAGATCACTGGCTTCAAGCGTATTTCATGGAGCGTCACTCATTTTCATGTTAATTACTCGAGTAAAACTCACTGAAGAGCTCTTTCTTCCATTCGTAACAACTTAAACATAGTCAAATATATATTTAAACGCTGCCTGACTGGTTACATGTGATTTTCTCATTTGCAAGCGTGAACGGCACTATTGACGAGCGCCTTGGATGTGAAGGCAGAGAAAAGCTGAATGGGTGAATTTCCTTGATTCGAACGGTGATCTATTACCCTGCCATGAAAGTCTTTTGTGCACCGCAGCGATAATCACCCAATTTGTCTCCATTGAGAATCCGTGAGTTTATTGTTGTTGCCGATAAGCCGGCCGAGTCTGATCGATGGGATGAGAAAAGGGGGGGTCGTTGCCAGGGAACGGTCTTTTTTATGCTAAGCCTGTCATGAACTGATAGCAATGAATCACTTTACTAATAAATTTAAAAAAAAAACTGTACTATGAATTTCATACATTAACCCAATCATTACAGATACAAGTGACGTTTAAATTTTGAGCAACGCTCAAACGTGTCTGTCGTTGTGGAAACGGTGGCAGCTACTGTGGTGCTAATTCATGTTCGTTCTTTTTATTTAACTTTTGGCACCAAAGTCCTTTTGCTAGTTGATGCATTTTTACTTATCAGAGCCCGTTGAGTAGAAGCTGATTCCTGACTAACTCATGATCTTTGCCTCCTACGAATTGCTAATATTGACCAATGTTTGAGACCGCCTCTAAAAATTCTTAAAACTGCCTGTTTCAACAGCTCAAACACTAAATATAACGTCATGCGCACAGTGGAAACGGTCTTGGCATCACCACAGAAGCTAATATCTACAGACTTCCTCATTTTCTCACAATTAAGATCTGAGAAAACGAATGTCGCTCCTAGCTCGGCTGTCTTACAAACATCAGTATTATAGCGGTTAAGCATTTTAGTTTCACAAACAGGATTTTCTTTTGAATATGTTCCACAAAATGAGCCAAAAATAGACTCAATTTATTTTATTTTATTTTATTCCTTGTTTTTATTTTTGTGGATAATTAAGAATTACGTCCCACAGAAAAATCTGCAAATACTGGACCATGAGTAGGTGGTTTTAGATAATGGGTACCGAACTTTGTTCCATTGAAGACTTGGCCAACTAATACTTTGGAAGTAGCTTTGACAATTAACAGGATTAAATTCTTATTGTAGCTTGTTTTGCCCCTTCATCCTCAGTTTATACACAAACTGAGGTATAAACCGATAGTTCGGTAGATTTGGTTCGTCTGGGACAAAAATGGCAGCATTTGTCACACGCTCAGCTGGTGCGGTTAACTGCACTGCGTCAAACAAAACCAAACCCTTTTCATCATGCTAGAGCAGATGAATCCATCAACAGTCAGTCTTATTCATATTAATTGATTAGTCTTGTATCTCAAATCCCACCTTTTGGCCATAAGAACAAAATAAAATCAGCTGAACATTCCTATCTTGAAGGCTTCTTGTCATAACCTGTTAAAACAGGTGCAAAACAAAGTGTTTTTGCAGCTAAAGCACTCGAGTATGAAACGACCAAAATTGCCAAAACTTTTCAAAAGGTATGTCTGGGAACTAAAACGTGACATAAAAGAAATTGAACCCTGTTCAGGCTTTTAGTTGACAGTCAGGCTCAAACGTAGCTTCAGTGTTTTATTTTTCCTACCACCGACTATCCTTGGAGTAAACCGCCTCCATTCATTAACATCCCCTGCGAGGAGAAAAGCAGTGGCACCGAGGCCAACTCTGAATAATTGATCCTTGCTATTGAGGGAGGTCTGTCTCCTTTTCTTTTTTTTTTTTTTTTCCCCTCTAAGCGTAGATGAAATTTCAATTCAGACGCGCCATTGTTCCAGAAACCTTGACGTGACCCTCCCACTGCTTCACACCTTCATCCCTCACTGGCAAGACTGCAAACACAGAACTCTGCGAGGTTAGGGCATAGAAATCAGTCACAACATCTCCAATAGTCGGGTTATTTTTTGTTGTTTTTTTTTAAACCAAGTTAAAACGGGTTGACGTCAACGTTTGAATTGCCGCTCTTTGACGATGGAAAAAAAAACAAAACAATGATACGTACTCTAAGCTCTCTAAAAAGCTGTCCATGTGCACTTAAGAGGAGAACTGTGGCTTCGGCCTCCCTAGAAGAGCCCCTTCAATATGTGTTTGAGTGGGTGAAGTTGAGGTCAGGTTGCAGTTACTTCACATGGGCCGGGATTACAGCAGAGTAAAGATCAATAAAACAGCATTTTACAAAGACCGTCAGAGGATTTTGGAAAAACAACTCTGTTGGTACACGATTAGTCGGAGCTCAGAAGATGTTCTGATCCGAATGATCCCCCAGCAGCCTGAGATCAGACGAAGAAAACAAGCTAGCATTAGCCTGCCTTTTCTGTAAAAGATGCAGATTCGCATGAGCTTTTGTAGTGGTATATATGCGGTCACTCTGTCATTTTTAGTAATAAAAAAAAAAAAACGTTTCACGTGTTTACAAAAATGCACACTGCAACTTTGACAAAATCATTCTTACATGTGTTTTGCTGTCGATCTCAGGCCTAAAGCATTTTGCTTTATAATAAATTTTGAAAAATAAAAACAAAATTTGGAGAAAAATACGTCAGAAAAAAAGATTGTGTTTGCGGTAACAGGGCCTTCAATAAGTTTAGGCCTTTGACTGAAGGCTGTCAAATTGTTTCTTTATCTTTAAGTTTTGCCTTTGTCGCTTTGATGCCACTGAGTCTTCATTGACATTATGTTGAGTTCATTTTTTTTTTTGCGTCGTCTTGTATTTAAAGTAAGGTACTTTTTATTTGTTGAAGCATGAGGAGCAATAAAGTCGGTCAACTTTAGAATTCAAATTTCTGACTAAGTTGTTACAGATGTTACAGTTCTAGGCACAAAGAGCCATTTTGTTTTGCTCATAAGTTGTGAACCAATTTAATTGCCTGAATTTATTCATCCTTTGTCCTTCCTGACCTTCGACCTGAGTTTGAATCAAGGAAAACATCAGCAATCGTCGCCCAAATTTGGAGAGTGGGAAAGCTTTCCTAGTAGCCCTCCAATATGGCTGCAGCAAGCATAATACATAGCAAAAGATATAAATATTAAATGTCTACCTCTTCTTTTGACCAATTGTTAACCTTACTAAACCAATGCTATAAATTGTGCTGTAAAAACTCTCTTCAGTACTGCTTCTTTGATGTTTAAACACCTAAAATAGAGACAAATGCACTTGTATTGCTATTGGCTGTTAGCAATAGCCAATAGCAATACTATATAGCAACATAGCAATATTTCTGGCAAAACCAGAAATACGACAAACTCTGACCTTTAGAGTATGGAAATAAAATGTCGTCACTGAAAAATCTCCTTAAAATGAACGGTAATAATAATAGAAATTGACTTTTTACAGACTTCAAGTAAAGAAATCAAGACGTTTGTAGACAGAGAGCAAGGTTTCAACGTTTCGCTCTCTATAGCATATCTTCATACGCCATAGGATTGCTTTTCCTAATCCCACTCCCACACTGGCCTACTAAAATGTTTTTCCTCTTTCTCTGTTTACGAAATAGGCCTAGTTGTATTTATTTCCCTCTGTCCGCTAATTAATGTGTTGAGCGTTCCGACAACCGGGGGAATCTACTTTTGTAACTTTTCTTTCCATTTAATGGCTGCACAGCCAGCTTTAAGGTGTAAAGCAGTTGTGGGCAGCATTAAAAAAAAAAATTGTTTATTAAGTCAGCGGCGCATTCAGAATAACTCTTTTCATTGGCTCAGTCGAACCAGCCGCCTTTGACTGAACCACAGCCGATACTTGACAACAGGTTATTACCTCAAGTTATTGCCTTTTCACTGAGCTCACCTGATTATTTTATTTTTTATTTTATTCCAGCCTCAGACTGAATTGAAGTATAATCTGGTTTTGTGTTTATGCAGGTGGGGGGTCACAAAATTGCAGGAGGTTGTCTTTCAGAGATCCAGACGTTTCTGCTGACAGGCACCAGAACAGCGGCGGCGTGCGGCGGCGTGCGCTCGCTGTGCGGGCGACGAAGCAAAGCTAATTGAAAGAGAGCTGTGCGCGTTCAAGCGTTGTGCTCCGGGTTAAAACGGGTTCAGAAGAGAGAAATATGACAAGCTAACGCCGGTGCGCACGTCACTCTCCGGGTCGACGGTAATTCAGGTTGACTGGGGGTGTGTCTGCCGAACAGTCGTGGAAAAAAAGAGGCAAGAGATGCGAAAAGTGACGGTTTAATGGAGCGTTGGTTTTAGAGGGGATGATAGGCGAGGGGATATCTGGGGACAATAGGATTTTTGTGATGCGGAAAACGTAAACTGAACAAAAGGAACGCGGAGTTGCACCGAATCGGCTGACATCAGATGAGAAGTTTAGCGCAAAGTCCAGGCTCTCTTCAGAAGGAATCTCTCTTTCTGTGGAGTTTGTCGGCAGGCGGAGGATACGACGACTTCCCGTAAACATAAAGAAGCTCGTCAGCTTATTCACTTGCGATTTTTTAAAGGGGTGTTTCACGTATTTGTGGATCTCAGCTGTTCCTGGGCCGTTGTGGTTCCCTGTGAATACTGGAAGTGAATCTCTTATGGAGCTCATAGGGAACAACTTTACTCCCTGACCACCACGGATAATTTCAACCATCCTATCTTTTCACAACTCTTTCCATTACATTCTATTTGGTCCGATGTGAGAGCATTTCCACCCGTTTTGAGGCAACGTTTTGAGTTTTGAATCTTCAGCCAATGGTAAATAGCAACAGTGGATATTCACAGACATCCAGGCCAGCATATGATTTTGTAAGTTACTGTCTGATGGCCGATTGTCGGTTTGTTCTCTGGTTGCTAAGAGCTTCTTCCCTATCCTGGCATTCGGGGTTACTTCAGACCTTCTCTTTTGTCTTCTCCTGCCTCTGCAATTAGCTCCAGCTGTTCCTTTTGGGTATATCATGTTCTCACCTGTACTTGTATAGTGCAAGGTAGAGAACCTTGCACGAATGAAATCAATGCACATAGGGAAGATATGTGATTTTTAAAAGTTAATATTATTGTCATTCAAGCCGCCACACAATTTCTTAGTATTGTAAAAAAAAAAAAAAAAAAAAAAACCTGTTGCTGTTTGGCGCCTAAGACATTCGACTACAGAATACCAGAATATCAGATACATAACGAAAGGTTGTTGTAGGAGCCGAATGCTTACATGCTGCACAGAAATTCAGGACAAAAATGCCGATGTTTGGATATTAGCAGTCATGGGTTGCTGTTATCCACCGCTGACATTTAAAGCCGTCTAAGACGTAGCGACGCCTAAGAGAGGATATCAACGTCTAACGATGTTTAGCTATGAATTGTAATGTGCTGTACGAAGCTGTTGCTTCTTGCAGTGATGAACAGTCTGGCAGGGGTTTGTCTGGATCCCTGCTCTGATAAAGTTAGACGGTACCTTCTGTAGTTTATTCTATAGATAGATTTGTAAACTGACAGGAGTTTCTCAAGGTCTTGCTCCGACATTCAAAGTTTAATGCTAAATGTTGATCTGAGGTAATGAGTAGTTTCTCTAGCTAAACTGACAGGAGTTTCTCTGGATTCTAAGTGGTATGAGGAAAAATGCGATAGTTCAGATCTATCTTGTCTTCAGTGGTGTGTGTGTGTGTGTGTGTGCGTGTGCGTGCGTGTGCGTGCGTGTGCGTGTGTTTATCCCAGAGAAGGATTTCCTAATGATCTGCATTACCTGTCCTTGCAGCCCTTGTTCTTAAGCTCGGCCGTTCTCATTACCACAGATCAGTAGCAGAAGTTGATAAGCTGCCCGGCCCTTCGTGGCCATCTTAATGAACACATATGAGGACGTCCTTGATGTCCTTTCAGCAGGCCTGCCTGACTCCATGCTATTTACAAGCAGCTCCAATAGATTTCTCCTGCCCTCTCGGAGGAGGACGCCACCTTTAATGACTCATCAGGCGTACGACGCGTCCGTCGAGCTAAAAGCACGTCCCCCCCGATCTAATTTGCACATTCTGACTCATGCCTTGAAACACCCTGTTCAAGGTGTTTTTTTGGGGGGTGTTTGGGGGGGCTTCTGAAATGCAATCTTATCATTAAGAAATGAATCTTTCATGTCAGACACTCTCTCATTTATTCTCTTTGGATTCACTTCTTGCAAAGGGGAAGAAGGTGTAGGTGCGTTTTTAGAGGTAATATCGTCATAACGTCCGTTTAATGAGCGGCTTCCTTTCTGCATGTGGCCAGAAATCCGAGCCGGCTCTGTCGAACAAACTCAAAGACGAGAGACGGGGTTTTGCTTTGAAGCACTTACCAGAGCACATCATCAGACATGACTCTCGAGCTGCAGGCGAGGCGCGAGGTAACTTCCTCTTCTCCTCCTCGTGACCTCAGTCCCTCTGATTTGTTTCATCTTCCGCGAAAGCGTGAGATGATTTGTTTGTCCCGTGTGGCTCCTGCTATTTACTTGGCAATTCTTCCTGTCCCGCCTTACAGTCGGTCGAGGTTTTGTTTGCCGCTTCTACGGCCTCCGGGCGTCTCGTCTCGGCGTACGGCACCAAGCCGGTGACAGCAGCGTCTGAGCTCGTGCTATTGTCATTTTCTGTTATATTTCAGCAACAAGAGGCAAAAGTCTCTCATTTAGGTTGCCGTCGCTCCGAAATCAGCAGCATGTTTGTTATACTGGTGAAACTAAACCTAAAACCTTGTTGGAAGCAACTTGAGGTTCACTGACACTGCAAGTTCAACATACGTTTCCGGTAACAACGACGACTGATGACAATGACTGAGCGTGAGAGTGAGGGCGATTCTAGGTTTTGTAGTTTTTCTGGGAGGCCCAGCAGGGCACATTAAAATGAAAATTTAATCTAAATGCAACGCAGTGAAAGGTTCCAACAGAACGTCTAATTCATAACCACAAACCAGAAAAATCAGAGCTGACCTGAGGAGCGTTTAAGTCAATGCTGAGTTATTATTTTTCGATTGATCTGGTTTAAATCTGAATCGGGAGAAAGCCCTACATGTAGTGGTCACAGCTGCACGTTAACCTGCATGTTCAATAAAGAGCGATAAAAACGTCATCACTCATTAACGTGGTGACATGCAGTAAAACACATATCGTTTATTGGCCCCTGTTGACTGCAAGTGAAGCACTGATGATCCTCTTTGTCATCACTTACACACCTTTAAATGAAAAAAAAAACTAAACTAAAAAAAAGAACAAAAAAAAACAAGAAAATCTAATTTTCACTTTCTAGTAGAAACGAAAAAATAGGTTTGTTGTTCCTGCCTCTGAGACCAAAGCGTTGCAGAAAACACGGCACCTCTCTGGTTTTGCTTATCCAGTTTCATCTCAGAGTGGGTGTAGGTCGTCGTCTTTCAGGTTAGGGTGCTTTTTTTTTTTGTCTTTTTTTTTTTTTAAACGTCAGAAATCAGAACAAATCTTGGCAGAATTGCCTTCTTTTTGTCAGACGTAAAATCTCGAAAACCATCGTAGCGCCTCACGATTCGTCCCTCCTTCACTTATATCTTCCTCTCGAGACAAATGCATTTTAAGTAGTGCATCACTGTAAAGCGAAAAGATAAGAATGTATAGTTTCAGTAAACATCCAAAATGTTCATTTTAATTCTTATAACCGCCTTTCTCTACAAATACGTCTCCTGGACTGGGGAAGGCCTCTGGCTATGTTGCTGAATTTTCAGCCGGTTTATCTCTACAAAGCACATCAAACATGATGAGAATATGGTTTGTTCTGAACCATATTCTGTTTAGGTCTGTTTAGGAGTTTTTTTTTTTTTTTTTTTGTCCTGGAGGAAGGTGAATCTCCACTCCAGTTTGGAGACTTTACCACATTTTCCCCCAGAATCGTATTTAGCCTCTATAAAGCTCCATTGATCTTCCCATAAACTCAGGACAGTTTCTGTCTGTGCCTGAAGATAAACATTCTCACTTCTTCTGTGGCTGGAAACAAAGTTTGAACAGAACTTTTTTTACTGTTTTCTCTCACCAGTCTTCCTCAGACACTTTAATTCTGAAGAGTTCATTCATTTTCCTTCCACTTGTTCTGTGGGTCTCTGTGATCTGCGAAGCTTTTCATTGGTTCTGCAGTTCAATTAATGCTTTATTTATCCAGAAGGGAAATTATTGATGGTATTCCTCAGCAATGTGTCCAGGATGATGCATCAACTCTTGGAAAGCAATGCTAGTCCATCTCATTTGCTTTTGGTGCTCCTCTATATAACTCTCTGAGTGGTTGTATAACTTTTTAAAAAATGGGCAAAAGTTGTGTATAATTGCGTGATTTAACAGTTACAAAATAAGTGTTCAATACGGAAATACGCCAACATCGAAACAGCTCTTTGTTTTTCAATGAGAGGTTTTGACTCAAGGAAAAGGTGGGATTTTTTTTGGCCGTATAGAAATGGTTTCATTTCGCAAAACTGCAATGGAAACACTTTTTGGCTTCAGACGACAACCGGATGTTGCCACTGGCAAAACCACGAAGAATAAGACTGAAAGTAGTGGGAGGAAGACGGCGTGGCGTGTTTTGTACTTAATGGAAACACTGCAATTGCGAAATTGTGTTTTTCGAACATTAGCAGAAAATCAACAAAGACTCGCACACAGCTGCCGAGACGTTGGAGCAGGGGATACGATGCTCCCCCGTTTGAACTCCCTCCTTCTCCCAGCATTGATTAAACTTCCTTTTCTACTCTTCCCGGGGTCGTGGTTTAGGTATAATCTGACTATTTGAGATGCTAATCAGCTTCACCCAATTGTAAAAATAATACCTCGTTGCAACGATTGCATATCATAACAACTGTCCGGAAGCAAGAAGGTAACAGCAAAACTCTGTTTTGTCGCTAGGGATTTGGTCGGACCGGACGTTTTTTGAATAGGTATCTGAGTAACAGGGGTTGACGGGCCACACGTGTTTTTCTATTGCCTTTCTCTGCTGGTTAGCGGACCTCCTTTCTTTGTGACACGCCTTACATATCAAAACCACACAACCTTCCCTCTCGACCAGCTTTTTGAGGGCAAGCGGTGGCTGTGTTGCGTTTAATATTTCAGAGCTGACAAGGCTGTTTGAGAGAGGTTATGTGATGAGGGGAAATGGAGCGGGAGCCGGAGTGACAGTGGAAGTGGAAGAAGGTGAGGGTGAACTTCAGCTGAACTTTGTCTGTGCGGATTACGGCCGGGCCCAACGGGGATTTGTTGAAATAAACAGACGCGTCGACAACAGCCGCATCCGGGGCGCGGCGACGGAATCTTCCTGAAAGCGAAACATTTGACGTTGAAGGTCACAGCACGGAAAAACGGGTAGATTTTTAATATGAGCTGATCAATTTTTCCCCGACAAGCTTGATACTCTCATTAAATCAGCTCCACCTATTATCGTCACTTTCTGTTCCACGCGGACATGCATGAATTTGCCTTGCACCAACTTCAAAAACAGACTCGTTCCTTGAAAACATGGAGAGTTTGAGTGATAAAAAAAAAAAATGCTTTACCCAAGTGAGTTAGCGCTGCTGCTCGGCAGCAAGAAAGCACTGGGCTCAGATTTTTCTGCATGGTATTTGCATTACGTTGTTAATTTCTAGCTTCCTGCTGCAGTTCAAAAACACGATTTGTGTGGCCCTTTACCACTAACACTGAACAGCAAGCCTCATCTGTACTCTACACAGTTTGGGTGATTTTCCATTATAATTGGCTGAAGCCATTATATACTTGTCCAAAAAGTGGGGCAACGTTATCTGGATCAGACACCAATTTAAAGGAACAATGGAGGACGTGGAAGCTACGTTCTGCTGGGTCTTGCATTGTCCTTAGAAACGCCGAATTCACTCAATGGCTGTAGTGCTTTTTTTTTTTTCCAAAATGGTACGTCGGATTCTTGTGACACAACCAGTGACTCGCATCCATCTGATGTCACCTTTTCAACCTGCTTGCAATCCCACTGAAGTAGGTTGCAAAAAAGGGACCAGTACTAAGTAATGGTAACTAGAGGAACTAGTGGAAGCTAGTGGAAAAGAAGGGCCATTAGGTTTATTGGTCATTACGTGTTGACCTTTCCTTTGAACGTGGTGTCGTTATGTTGCCCTGTGATGAAGTGGAAAGCGGCAGCATGACCAGTGTGTATCAAGCCTCTTGGTCAACGACTGCTGGAGATAAACACCAACCTCTGCAAGGTTGGTCAGGCTTGGACTATGGATGGATAGATGGCAATCAATCATTTTTTTTCAGCCAATGACCTGACCCTTGACCACAGTCCAACTTGCTCATGTGGTAATCTATGCAAATATGTTCTCGTCTCTTTAATACACCTTGTACCTGTAGACGTGGTTCAACCGGGGACAAAGTTTAAAACATTGTTACGTTTACTGTCTGCTTTCTCAGTGCACTTTGTCAAACTAACCAATCCCTCTGAGCAATCGCCTGTGGTGGCGCTGCACCAACATTTACCACTCCCTTCTTCGCAAAACGTAAACAAAAATGGATGGACCGCCGTCAGATTTTAGCGATGGTAGGATTCCTTTTTTGTCTTTGGCAAAAGACCGTGAGCCGTTTCCCTCGCTTGGACGAGACTCGCATGTTTGTTTTGGTTGAATTTAGCCTCCTGAAGGAAGTCTGTCTGTAAGTAAGTCAATGTGCGAGTAATTTGTATTCAGAGCAAGTAAGAAGAGAGAAATAATGCAAAAAATATATAATTTATTGTAAAAGTGTGACGCTGACATTTTTCCTAAACTTCTCGTGTCAAAGTCAAGGAACATGAAAGGGTCAAAAGGAGATGTTTGAAGATATTGTTTATGACCAATCAAGTGAAAGTTACCTCCAACAGAATGTTTGCTTTTTTAGCAAAAAGCTATGGACATGTTAAGAGATCTAAATATTTACCTTGCGTTTGGCATACATCCAGAGTATAAATATGAATATGAGGATATATTCTCGCCTTTGAAGCCTCCTTGCCTTTTATTCCTCTCTGTTTTCTTGTGACACCAGTCGCGTCCTTGACTTCAAAGAGTCTGGAAGGCGGTGAAATTAAATCACGACGCAAGGTAGTGTCGGAAAGAGTGTTTTGTCTCCTCATCCACGCGGCGCACGTCCTCATGCGGAGTCGTTTCATTTGATCGACTTGTCTCAATTCAGTTTCTGAAGAGGTTCAGATTTGCGTTTCCTGTTCTGCGAGAGAACATCAAGACCTGTAAAAGACTCAAAACTGGTCTGAGCCGCGTTTTCATTACTAATGTGTGCAAGACATTGTCAATGTTACGCTAACGTAAAAAAAAAAAAAAAAAAAAAAAAAGCCCCCAATATCACAATTGCAGTGTTTCCATTAAATAAGAAGCGTTGGTCTCAAGTTGGATCCTTCGGTCACAGAATCGATTCAGAAACACCATCCATTCTCATTGAAGTGACTGCGTTGTGTTGGGGAGGCTTGGACTGGAAATAATATCATTTTGACTTTCTGATTATGATTTTTTTTTTCTTTCTGCTTTTTTTTCCATGTCCACCAAACAACCGGCCACCTTCTTTTCTCCTCAGGTAAGAAACAAAGACTTTAATTAACTTTCGCATGTTTTTTTGTTTTTTAAGCCGCGGCTGGTGTTGATGAATGTGTGTTTTCCGTGACAGTCTAAGGGTTTTTCCACCTTTGACAGGAATATTCCCTGTATTTCTGCCTATACGTGACCTGTTGTATGCGGGTATTCCCAGATAATTGCCGAGGTTTTCAGGTTGCGTTGAGTGAAGTCGGCTGTTTTCATAAACTTTGCTTCAGGCGTCAGAACAACAGTGATGTTAACTCCCGGAGCTAAAATATGGCGTTAAATACGTTAACAGTTTTTCCTTATTTTTGTCTCCTGTCATACTTCTGGGTTCCTACGTCGTCTGGAAAAACTTTGGAACTTCATTTTGATATTTTTCAGGTCTGTTGGGTGATATATTGAGAGACATGTTCAGACCTTCTTCTCTTCCTCTCTGCCATTTTGACTTGTTTTAGTCTGTCTTAACTATTTTTCCTTTTTGTCTTTCTCTCCTTCAGTGACTTGTCTTTCCTTTTTTTCCCCTTCTCTGTTTTAGCTTGTCTTTCCTTTGGTCTGAGTTATTTTTCTTTTTTGATCTTTTTTAGCTTTTCCTTCATTCTTTCTCTGATTTGTTCTCTCGTTTTTCGACTTGGTTTCCTTTTTGTCTTTTTATGTCAACTAGTCTTTTCTTCTTTGTCTCTTTATTCTTGTTTTGGCTCATCTTTACTTTCTGTTTCTGTCTTTCTTCTGACCTGTGTCTCATATCTCAGACCTTTGTGTCCTCTGCTTCTTGTAACTTGGTGGAAACTTTTTTCCCCCCAGAACTCTTTATTCCTTGAGGTTTTGCTCCTGGTTCATCTGGAAGTTCCTTCAGAGCTGCAGTGACAGGAACGGCCTCGGCTGATGGAAACTGAACATTCATTACGTCTGGAAAGAACCAAACTCATCCCTCCAGCCTAGTGGCTCCGACTTCCCCCGGCGTTTGCCCTGCTCCTCCGCGTTTCGGCTGGAGTGATGAATCCCGCCGCGGCTCGGGGTGGGCAGTAATCCCCGGCCGCACCACCGTGAGCTTTCATCATTCCTAATTGGCTAATAAATTACTTGTACTGATGAAAAACGGCACCATGTGCAAACCGGCGATTAGCTCCACTTTGTCTTACAAAGTAGCTCGAGTTGCAAGGTGCGAGGAAGAGGGAACGGCGTGTTGAGAAGGAATCGGAAGAAGGAAGCGCTACGGCGGAGCGTTCTGATAAAACCTAACCGAGAGCGAGGGAGGATTATTAGATTTATGAGATCTGAAGATAAACCGCTGCTGCGCGTTTAATTTAAGGGACAATTAAAGCAACATATCACCGGCACCGCACGGCTGCACATTAAGCTAATCCCCATTGAGACTGTTGTAATGTTTATTTGGATACCAGGAGCCCCACATAGCCCTCCGGGGACGGGGATGTGCAGAGGGATTTCTCAGATGACGGGTCCCGCCTGGTGTGAGAATGCTAATGCTCACCACGGGACGTCAAATAATGGGGGTTGTTTAACTGGAACAAGAGCCCCGTCTGTGTGTTTACGGTTAATTCCTGTTTGGAAGGTTTTCTTTTTTTTTTTTTTGTGTCCCCTACAATGGCGCCTTGTACAGAAAGCAGATGCATTGTTGGCTGGAGAAGAATTAAATATTTCAGGATTGTCAAATGAAGTGGAGCACAAATAGAAAATCATTTAGCTGGACAATTAGGTGGCCACAGAAATCGGATTGGAGTCTTAACCCAAGCTGCGTCGTCCCACTGTGTGCTGCCACGGCAACCTCAGACGCAGAAAGGTCTTCTGAACCGACGGACGCCGTTCCTTTCAAAAGAGAAACCATGTTTTCATACCCAAAACTAGTTCACATGGATAGATATTACAATTTTGGAACTAGTACTTTTTGATCAATATCAAGAAGTTATTGACTAAAAACAAGCTTTTACAGCTCTAGAAAAAAATTATGAGGTTAGTTTCTACAGGCATATGTGTGAGTAAAATGAACATTATTCTGTCATTCTGTAAACTACTGACAACATGTCTCCGAAATACCAAGCATATAGACAATTGTATTTATTTGCAGAAAATGAGAAATGGTCAAGATAACCATTATAAATAAAATAATAGAAAGAAAACCAGTTCATATTCATTTGGAAACAACAATACTAATGTTTTAACTCAGGGAGAGTTTACAGATCATGGTGGAAGGTTTTCACTGGGCTTCATTGCAGTAGACTCTTTATTTATTTATTTATTTTTTTTTACCAGATCTGCATATTGCTGGAAAGTTACTCATACAATAGTTTTTGTCTTATTTCTCGTGTCCTGACAGAAACTAGACCGAAAATACAAAGTGGGATTTTGTATTTTTGCAATGTTTTGCCGCCACTCTGCAAACCCAACACACCGAACTCAGAAATTCAGAAAATTGAGGCTTCAGACAGGAAACGAACGTGGAAGAAACGGCGCTGACGGATCTTGGACTGTTCACAAATTAAAAAGACAAGAACAAAGCACGCAACAAAAAGGTGTCTGCTTCTGGACTTTCTGGTGCATCGTGGCCGTCGTTCTTTCACCTCAAAAGCTACGTTGCCGTGTGAACCAGGCTTCAGTCGTCACGTAGTTATTCAGCTGAGTTAGATCTTGTGTGTCTGTTTCAAATATTTCTTTTATGTGTACATGTATTTTTAGTTGAGAATTCCACTTCTTAAAATTCTGGTGCACAGGTTTGAAGTTCTGTTCGATTTTCTCTAATCTGCAGAGGGTCAAAATTATATCAGGTGTGATGTTTTTGTTGGCGTACATATTATATCGTATTTCTCCGCTGTCGTATTGGAACATGTCCTGTACTATTTGACTGAACACCAAACAAATCTTTTGGAGAGAAAATAGCCTTGAGCTAATCTTGAATGAACGATCTCTCAACGATCTCTCTCGCTCTGCCTCGCAAATGGAGCTCAGACGTATTGAGTTGTGAGGGCCGTCTTGTCCGCAGCTGCTTTCCTTCACTGATTTTTCTGTTAGCTCTACTTACAAGCTCTGATTGGATCGGTTCGAAACTTTTAACCCCCTTCACACGAAGTCGTTCCTTTGTTGTTTTTGATGCACTGTACGAAGCCATCATCAACTGGACACCTGGAGGTTTTGGACCAAACTTCCTTGCTGTTTTTAATGTTCACACTGACATAAAATCTAGATCTGGAGAAAGAATTGCTTTCTTCAGATCGTTTCTTTGTATGCTGAATGTTTAAGTTTATGATGTTACATTTGGGTAACAAGACGGACCAACCGTGGCGTGTTTGCCTTTTGGACCTTGAGCCAAAATTGAGAAGTTTTACCTCACCACATTGTGCTATAGTTCATTAAATCAACCAATGCCAACTGTCATGCATTTCAATGGACTGGTGGTGGTTTGGTTTATTGTTTGGTTCGGGCCATTTTTAATCATCGAGTAGAGCGTAGACCCCTTTGCCTGAAGCGTTGTGGGGTCAAAGGTGAAGGGTATCTGTCACATGTCCCAAACTGTGTCCTCAACGGGACGATGAAAGCAAGCGAGGCGAACGAAACGAAACAGCTGAAAGACAAGAGATTGAAGGCGTTGCAATGGAGCAGTCAAAGTCAGGATTGTCCCATAATTTAAACATAATAATAAACGCACAATATTGTCATAAATGCACTAGATTTAGCAAGATGCCAATTTCCACCCATAGTCAAAAGAAAAGACAACATTCTTCAAAAGTAACCGTCAGTGGTTCACAAACGTATACATTGTTGGACTGTACTTATTTTATGATCTTTGAAACAACTGTTTGATTGTTGAATAGAAACAGTGTGGGGTTTCATATACTTGAGGTACAAAAACATTATGTACATTATATCACACAAAGTGGATTCCAGAAATATCTGCAGCACTGCCATGGCAACTGCCAAAAAAGAAGCACGTGTCGGAGATAGCGAGTCAAAGCCGCGTTGAAAGTGGGGCGCAAACTGCTGGAAGTTAATTGTGCCGAAAACGTCCAGAGCGTTCAGACAAAGCGACTTCAGAGACTTGAACGTACGCAGCCACGTTCACCCGAGGTCCGCGCAGGTATATTGAAAGAGTGACGCTTATTGTAGTGCAGATCATGCATTCAGCCCACCCACCTTCCCTCCCGACGAACCTTTAAACCTCCCAGGGAACATGGTGACAAGAGCAGAGAGCAGTGAGAACAGAGTGGATGAAAATGGACTCTTGCAGTAGGCGGTTTTTTCCCCGTTCCTCTCACCAATTACTTACCCTGCAGGTGACCGCACGCTTAGCTGATCATTCTTTATTCCGTGCTTCTTCCCACCTTTTTTTCCTCAGTCTGCATGTCCCGCTGTTCATCCATCTTCCCCTGAGCTTTTTTTTTTTTTTTTTTTTTTCTTTTAATGTGGGTCCCTGCTGTTTACCACCAGAGGCTGGCGAGGTCAACCACACAAACTCTCTTTGCTGGTTTTTTATTTCGGCGTAAGAATGTTGCCGTCATGCCATTCTCACGCTTAACGTCCTGTGAATTCTTTTGCTTCATAAAAGCCTTTGAAGACATTTCTCTGTCGCCTTCTGTGATAGGACTTTGGAATCAAGGGGCCGGGGGGGGGGTTAAAGTTGACCCAACACTGTTTTGTCTCTGACTTACCTTGCAAGGCATTCAAAGCCGCTGTCAGTCGAAGTACCGAGAGATAAAATTGACTTGTTTACAGCTTTCAGGCGATGTTCGCAGTCTGCTGGTCGGGGAATTACGATGAAAACAAAGGCCACCCATGTGTGGTGAGTATGTTGCCGGTAACAGAAAGAGAACAAATCCCTTCCACTACCTCAGCTAAAGGATTTCTGTCGGGATATAACGATACCTGAAGCTCATGAGACGAGACAAGATACTGATTTCACAAGAACGAGATGGGGCTGGACAAGACTTTAATATTGCTTTGAAGAAGATTTCAAAGATCAAACGTATCCTCCAGGAAGGCCTCTATTCTGTATTTTTACTAGTTGTATCCATGTTGGGTGTTTCTCCATTGGAACTGTGGTCGGGCCAGTTTTTGTCAGTTTGTCGCTGTTTCAACAGGCACATGTGATCCTGTGTTTGCTCTTCTGCCACAATTGGTAAAAAGACGTTTTTCCACGTAAACAAACCTTTTCGCAGAAGGTCATGGTTCCTTGATCACAGAAGCGTGACCTTCCGTGATAAAACTCTGACCATGCAGCTATGAAAGGTCAAAGACGTTTTCAAAGATCTAAGCCTATTTTGACTTTTCATGGTTCTGTGACCATGGAAACTTAACCTTCCGCGGTTAAACCTTGACCGACAAGTTTCCATGCTTACGGAACTGTGGCAGATCAAAGGTCAAGGTTTGGTAGTGAAATTATTGATTTGCATGAACTCTGTCCAGTTCATGGTGAACTGGACAGAGTTTTGCGGAGATCTTAGAGGAGTTTGAAAGTTCTGTCTTCACTTATCCATCGATGTGAATCTGGGCCAATCAACGCATGCTGTCTGCTGTCAGTCGCGCTTCGCCGGGCTTGTACCGCCCCAGAGGTCCTTCCAATAAAAACCCAAAAAAGAAAAGAAAACAAAACAAAAAAAAAAAAAAAAAACGGGGAGGAACCGTGAAGGATCTTTACTAAGCTGTAGTCAACTTGTTCAGTTGGTCAGGCAGCCGTCGCTCCATATTACGAACACATCTGGATGAAGATCATATTTGAAAACTCAGCACAATAGACCCAAAAGATAAGTGTTTTTCCTGAAACAAAGAGATTCCTTGGTGTCATTCTGAAACATTAACATTCTGATGCAGCATGAATGGCTGACAACACAGCAGCTTTCAATCTTTCTTTCCTTCCCATCTGGTGTCTTTTAATTGCTGTTCTCGGTTTCTTTTGGCGTCTGCGAGATGCTTGCGGCATTCACGTTGAGCGTTTTGGCCGAACCTGTAACATGCACGGGTCTTTTCTTCTCAGCCGGGTTCTCTTCCGACAACACGGACGGATCAGATCAGTCAAGTAGAAAGGCCAATCCCCACCAGCGCCACCAGCGCCTCTGAAGTCGTTTCTTTTCTGACGCCTCCATGTCATCAACGCGTCACATCCAGGGCAGAACAGGAGAGTGAATCGCCATCATCGCCCTGAACACTCTGCTGCACTCCAAAAGTGACAAGAGAAATGGGTGGTGGTGGTGGGGTTGTCATATAAAAGCCTGACAGAGGCAAAGGGGCTCAGTATTCCCTCCTACTCTCGGGGGCAGTTTTTTTTTTGTTTTTTTGTTTTTTAAGGGCGGCGGTGCTTTTCCGGGTATAAATCCCCTCTTTTCTTTTTTTTTTTTTTTTTTTTTTTTTTCAGGCCCTTTCACCAGCAGCTGCCTTAAAATATCATTTCAAGGCACGTATGGAAAGACTGTTTGCATATCTGACTTTATCGATAAAGTCTCTATCCATGTTTTCGATGGTAGTGGAAAGAAATCATAAAGTGTGGTGTGGTAAAAAAAAAAAAGTAAGCGGTTATCCATTGCGCAGCTGGAAACACTCCATCCTGTGTGTTGTTTTTGAGATTATTATTTTGCCAAATTGCAGAAATTCCTTCTCTAGATTCACCGAGTGCTATTGTTGTCGATAATTAGCGGTATAATGGTGGGTAATTAGCCGTCTTAGTCGCGCACAGAGACTTGCGTAATATTGCCATGTACAAATGCCACCTAAATATAGCAGCAGTTGCAAGTTATGAAATATTACTGAACAACATGTCTGAGCCAAGCTGTTGATGCTTAAAGCAAATCTCTGGAAATGTCTCATTGAATCTAAGGACGTTCAGGGCTGAAACGAGTTTTCAGATTCAGCGCGATTGTTGAGATTATCGCCAACTCAGTTAGTGGTGGATTTATTGGGTTACACAGACAGGAACCGTGTGAAAATATTTAGACGTTTTGCATTTAAGATGGAAAACTCTCTTTGTCTGTAAATGTGTTCTACATAGAACGCCTCAAGTGAGAAAGTTTAGTTCAAATTCTGTAAAAGAAAAAAAAGAAAGAAAGAAAGAAAGAAAATTTGCTGTAAAATTATTATTGCCAAAATAAACAGAAGTTATTTTTTTTTATCTGTGGATACATTGTTTGCTACAAATGCTGTTATTGCATTTTAGGGAATAATTTATTTATTTATTTATTTTTTAAGTAATTGAACTATTTCTTTTTTTCATTCATCCATGGTGATTTAATTTTAACATATGTGCATCATTCCCTATAAATTAAAATCTTCTTATAATGGAAAAATATTGATGATGATGATGATATATTTAATAAACACTCTTCTCCACATTCTCTTTAGTTTCTAGTGACTTTGCCTGAATAGACTAACGTTTTAACTTCTATTACTGCATAGTGAGACGTGGATTGACAAACACAGCAGGAAGTAGTTTTATGTAAGCAGGAAGTGACCTTGCAACGATGCATCAGGCTTAACGGTGAATGAGAATAAAACGTTGAATGCAATTCATATTTTTTTCCCCCCCATCTGAAACGAGCAAAAATATTTATTTCTGTCATCAGTGACAGAGACGTGTTCCAACAAACATGAACAGATTGCTGTGGACCATTAGCAGCCTCCGTCAGCTAACTGGCTAATAAATCAAGCTAACCGTTTCACAGTCAAATACGAACGGGAGGCATATTATGAATCAACGTGGCAATCTGTTGCTCATATAGCTGCTATATTGCTTTCTCTCCTGATTAGACCTCATGCAGATTATTAATGAAAACTAATCAGTCTGACTTACATGACAATCGTTGGAGGGACAATTCATGTTGGAAGTCTTTGTTGATCCAACTAAGCCAACTCCTGCAGCAATTTCAAGCAATTTTCATCTACAGATATTCATATTTGAGGGATTCAGTGCTATATTGCTTGATATAAAGAAACAATTCTTTTATAAAATGATGTGAATAACAATGTCTGTATTGCTGTTCCAAAGCTACGCTGACCATGGTTGCTAAATCCTAGGTGCACAAAGGAGCGTTATCACATGTCCTTCCTCTCCCAACAAACTTGATAGGCGTTCCTGTTCATTCCTGTTCGTCTTTTAGCGCTCTTTTATACTGGGTAAATAAATAGTCTGTAATAGTATTCTGTGCACATCTTGCACATTTCATTAATTGAAGGTCATTCTAGACAGAAATATTGAGGAGAACATGTTGCAAAAAAAAAACAAAAAAAAACCCAAAAGAAATCTTCTGAGTGTCATAAGTCAAAAAATTTGCCAGAAAAAATGGGGAGATTTTTAGATTAATCCCAGAAGTATTCTATTAAAAAAAAAAAAAATTCTGAATTTCACAATGAAATCAAATGAACACACATCGTTCAACCAGACATGAACATGTACGCATATTTTGTTTTCAAACTCCACTGAAGTTTATTTCACACTTCAGGTCGCAACAAAACAAATCTACTTTACAGTAAAACTGTAACTGTTTTTTTTTTTTTTTTTCTTCATTCATTTATACCGCTTCCCGCGGTATAAATGAATACCGCAACGGCCCTGCGTCCCCACTAGAGGGCGCGCCCCTCACTTTGGGAACCACTGTATTAACTAAAGGGAAAAATACCTCACAGCAACCCAGGATTCCTGGTATCACGAAACATGAAAGACAACGGAACGAAATCTGTCATCTAGATGAACTGGTATTTACAACCAAAATGCATCTTAACATTTTGGTCTTATTTTACCTTCTTCCCCTCTAAGAGCTGCTTGCCTCTAAGTGTAATTCCGTTTATCCCCTCATCAATTATTCTTGTTTCCCCCCCCCCCCCCACCTCCGTATATTCAGTCTGGAGCGCTCCCTGAGGCCCTGACCTGTTACAGCGGAAATCAATAGCCAGCAAATTGTGCACAGTCACAGGAGACGGAGCAGGGAATTAGGACGGTGAAAAGGAGTTTCGACGCGGAGCGAATGCAAAACGGGCCGAGTCACGGTGGAGATTGCGCCGCCGCTGCCGTTGGAGTCATCATTGTCGCAAATTATCACATAAAAACATCCCAAGTGAACAATGCTAATATGCTGTCAGACTGCAAAATGGTGTTTTGTGGCTCTGCTCCGCACTAAACACACACACGCAGACACTTTGTTAGACACACCTGTACGATCACGCGACTTTAATGCTCACTTTAGCGTCACGTGAAGTTGAAGATCAAACTTTAAGTAAATTCGTTGATATGATTTACAGATTCCAGAAGCTTATTGGTGATGTTGCATGTCTTCGTTGTCACGTAAACGACTCTTCCCGTTACTGATGCAGAACGCTCCGTCTAGGCGCGGCGCCTTCATTCCCACGCCGGTACCTCATGGACGCTTTGCATTCGCCGCGGCTCCTTCTCCTTTCCGTTCTGCGTCATCCACATTGTGGGGAACATTTAAACCGGCGGGCCTGGAACGTTCTCCTCTGGGATTTGACTCGCCCACCGCGCCTCCCATTGGCGCTCTCGCACGTCCATGATTGCATCGAGCACAAGCCTGAATGTTTTTAATCGCACGGCGAGTTGATGGGGTTGCGCCGCATTTCGAGGGGAATGATAGAAAGGGTGTGTCAGAACAATCGCATGGGAGGAGGAGCGGCCTGCCATTCCGATGCACAGTCATGGGAACATCTCAGCGGGACGCCCGCTTTGATGCTATCATCTCCCCCGGGGCGAGCCTCTCGCAGTACAACGGCGAAGTCGCGGATTTGGCTGGCAGCCAGTGGTTAATCCGCTGCGGCTGCGGCTGCGTGTGCGGACGTTCTCCACCGTTCTGGGAATTCAAGTTTCTGTTCCCGGAGTTTACGTTTCCCCGTCTTCTCCGGGCCTCGTTAGCCTCCGTTGTTTGACTGTTTATTTGTAACCAGGGCGCGTCAGTAGCAGCAGGCCGCGGGGGGGTGGGGAGCGTTTAAGGTGTGGGTGGGTCGGTGGGGGGTCAGCGGTCTCACCGCCGGCGCTTCAGGCTGAATGTCAAGCTGACATTGTTTTGACTGGGTTTAACACAGATGTAGTCGGTAATCTGCAGGTTGAAGGAGAGTTTGGAACAGAGCGGGCGAAGGCTTCGGGATAAGACGAGGCCAGAGAAAAGACAGAGTTGAAAGAGGAAACAATGGTTTCAGAGCTCTTCAAAGAGAAACTATTTGGAAGACGGCGTAATAAGGAAGGACTTGGGATAATACTGTAGTTAATTGAAGAACTTCAAAAGCCTGACAGGAATTCATTTGTGCATTTTAGTAGGATTTGACGTGAAAGACCAATACAAGCCGGTGTGTAAGGGTGACTACGTTTCTTCAAAATAATAGCATGGAATAGTTTCCTCTGTTTCCATTGACCATATGGTCACAAAATAAAACTTGCATGATGGAAACGAGGCAATTTCAAAAAACAAATAAATAAATAAAATTTTTCCGACGCTTAGCAAACAAAGGTCGTTTTGGTGAAAACAGTTTTTTTTTCTAGTTTGTGATTTTCTGCCGCTAAACTGAACTACTTTGTTGAATATTCTCAGCAAAGTGCCACGTTTTACGCGCACAACGTCTTCAAAATCGCAGCTGCTCCTTCCGCGTGTTTCCTCCACACCCCTCCTCTTACGTTTCAAGGATTATGCAGCCGTCAGATTTCTCCGAGACAACAGCGACACACACACGCACACAAGCACACACACCATCTCACCTCATTTCCACAGCTCCTCCAATAAGCCTCTCCGTCCGGTGGGGGAGGCTCAGGCGACACGAGGTCACATCTGACTTTATTAAAAGCGGGGTGTCTATTAATCTGCAGTCCGAATCGCGGCGAAGACGAACAGGGTGATGAAGAATAATGGGTGATGGGAGAGAGAGAAGTGTAATAAGGAGGAGGAGGTGAAATAGACAGGAGACGAAAAAAAAAAAAAAAAAACCCAGACTGCTGCAGAAAGCTAAAGAGGAGGAACAAAACGTGAAAAAGAATTTCTCATTTGACTTTTCTCCTGCTGTTGCTGCTTGTTTAACATTGTGTTTATTGTTACCTGTATTGGTATTTAACTTATTTTACTACTGGAAGTAATAGAAGTGTGTTAACTCTGCGATACGAACACCGATGCTTTGACGCAATTCTTTCAGTTATCCGAAAGATTTGTGAAAAGGAGGTACATTCATGTTCACGTTTTTTCTCCGAAAATACGAGACTGAGTGCATCTTCAACAAAAAATCCCAATCAAAATCATGGAAACTACAAACCAGGTACAAAAATCTGGACAATTTGTGCAGTCAGAACTTGGCAATGTGTTGTAAACGCTAAGAAAATAGAAGACGAGTGCGAAGACGCCCACTTCGCCGAGTCGACGTGATTCAATCGACTCAATCGCGCTAATTCTCCAGAACCGACTGGTTCTGGTATTTTCCTCGACGGCGTCTTGTATGCGAAGCAACTGGAGGTGGATGTATTCAGCAGCTTCTGTGGGTAAAGAAACACGTGGGGGAGGGGGAGCGTTAATGGTTTCCAACCGTCATCAATATGCAGAGTGTGGAGACGTTTCACACTTGGCTTGATCGGAGATTTGTATAAACACGGCAGCAATTAGAACGAGCCGCGGTTTGATGAATTGCTGCGATTATAAGACAGTTCTGGCTAAAAACACAGTCGTTGTTTTTAGAGACGCCGTCGACTAGCCCAAGCAAATTACAACACAACAACCTTTCACTCTGAGAAAATGTAGAAATCTCCTCTCCTCTCCCAGCGTTGAGTTTGAATAGTTATTCAAAGGGGAAAAAAAAAAAAAAACCGTCTCTACTATAAGATTTGAACCTTTTTCCGATTTGAAGTGCGGCTCAAAATACGTAGAAATGTATTTTTAGGTGGTGAAACTCGAAAAGTGAAATATTTCAAAACCTTTTTTTATTGCTTATATTAATGACGACGGCTTCCTGTCAATGAAAGAAACCGATGCAACCGATATAATAATTCGGGGAAAAGGAGTCCAGGCCAACTACCGAGTTCACTGATGTACTTTTTATAAACCCAAGTCTTCTACCGTTCCGAGAGACACGTGTGTTTAGCCACTAATTTTAGGAAAAAAATCGAAACCTTCACCATATTCAAAATTTTTAAGATGCACCTGAATTTATCTCAGGAATTCAAGATGCTACCAAGAGAAAAACACTGTCACACTTTGCTACCAAATAGTTTCTTTACAGGTAAGAAGTGGAAGTGGAGGGAGGTTGATCAATTCAATTATCTGGCGCGTTGCCTTGATTCTTTCGTGCGTGTTTGAGAAGTTCTTGAATCTCTCCAGCTGTTCAAAAACACCGGGTTGGACCCGGCCCCGCCGTCGAGGACGAAGCTCCGACTCTTGAGATGCAGCTTCCAAGCGTCCGGGTTTCCCCCATTCCCCGACTCAGCTCCTTCAGACTAGCCAGCAGCGATTAGCAAACACCTGGTGGAACCGTGTGTCTGCTAAGCTCATTATAGGAACTACTTCTGAGAGCAGCGCTGGTTAAAAAAAAAAAAAAAAAAAACGTTACCATGTTAATAGGGGAGCCATGTTGTGATGACTTTCTGAAGGAGGAGTTTCAGAAAGGGCAGAAATGTTTAGAGACAGAGGCCCAATTTCAGAGTGTCCTGTTTGATATATAAGGCAACAACAGAAGGTAACAGTTATTTGATTGTACTATATATTGATACTATGTGCCTTGTCTTTGGTGAAATACAAGGAGCCACTTTTTCCTCGTTTGCTAAGCTAGTATGTTGGTTTACGTTGCATTTACCCAGAATGCCTTGGGTTGTAGTTCACTTCCCGCGTCTGGAGCAATTTCTAGTTTGCTTGGCGTTCTCGTTTGAACCGAGACCAAGATTTGGGTGTTTTTTTTTTTTAGTCCGGGTCAGAGTTCGGCTTCTCAAACGCGCCGGACTTTCCAGACAAACTGACTGGAGTTGGGATTAAACCGCAGGCATTTCCTCCAGGAGTCAAAATTGCCCACAAAGTCTATAGATGGAAGCTTCCCTACAGAAACGTGAGCACTGCAGTATTAGAGCCAAAGCTGAAACAGAGCAGAGCAACACTCGTTTCCCTCCTGTCATTACTTTACGGATAATGAGCAGATAATATTTTCCTAATTCAAAGCATAAAATAGAATATTTAATTTTGCCTGCGGATGTTTAAACATCGTGAACTGTCTTCATTTAAATATATATATATCACCAACTTTACGAGTTGGAATAATTTCAGTTTTGTTTGAGGTCACGAACGTGGGGAGTTAAAAAAAAAAAAAAACGAACTCTGCGATGCGTTCCATCAACCTTGTTGAAACCAGCAGCAGACGGCTGGAGTCAGGCTGTCAGCTGCCACGGTGAATAAGGGCTGGGAGGCCAATCTGCCATAATGACTGTTTGATGATGAGCCTATTTAATTATCATTAGGCTGATCACACATCACCGTCCCCTTTATGGATCCCCATGGAGATAATAAGACAGGTTTGGAGGAGGACTTGCTGAGTGGTTCGGATCGAGGGGAAACAAATTTTGGGGGGGAAAAAATTCAGAGGGCGACTAAATGAACACACACCCGTTGTGTGAGCATGAATGTGACGTGTATTATTTTGAGCCCGTTTTCTTTTATGACAATAGCTCAAATGACTAGTCTTTTTTTTTTTTTTTTTTCAAAAAAAGGAATTTGGCAAAAAGTTTCGTTTCCCTTCATCCAAACAGGCCGAGAATTATACATACAGGCTTGAATATATATAAAAACTCAATATTTACTTGCGTGTGTTTGTTTGTTTGTTTGTGTGGCCTCTAAACAGAACAATAAACTTGTGTGAAATAATTATTGCCCTCACTGCGTCAGTAAACGAAACATTTTCAGCCATCAGCACCACAATAATATAATACATAAACACACCGAAACTGAGCAACGAGAAGAAAGCAGACATCTCCGATTGGGGAGCGTAGAAAACGAGAAGGCATAAAAGACAAGTAAACAAGGACAGGAGAGGCGGAGTGGTGACTGGAGTCCAGAAGAAAGAAACAGAAGACGGGAGTTTCCCAAAAAGAAGGTTGGTGGCATACGAGGGAGACTAAGAGGGAAAAGTCAGGATTTTAAAACCCACCCCCCAAAAAACTGAAGATCAAAAAAAAAAAAAAAAAAAAAAAACACAAAAAGGGGGACGGGAAGGCGTGAGCAGAACAAGATAACGGCAAAGAAGGGGAGATGATGTCTGTGGAGGAAGCGTCGGGGAAAAATGAGTCTGATTGTAACAATTAGACTGATTAAACGAGGGGCACCGTGCAACTGTTCACCCTCGTCCCTCACCTAATTTACCGCGCTCTGCTTGGCTTCCCAACATGCCTGGGAGGGTAAACAAAGGAGACTCCCAGCAGCAAAACCCACTCCTACAACACAGACACACACACGCACACACACACATAGCACACAATCTCCATATGATTCCCCTCACTGGTGAAGGATTCCTCTTCACCAGGCGGCTGGCAGCTGAGGGGGTATTTTTCGAGGTTTTACCAGAGAGAGCCGGTGTCAGTGTCTAGCTAATAACCAGAGCGATGGGAACGCGAGAAGATGCTGCTTTCCCAGAGCAGCCGCTGTGACGGCACTGTCAGAACGTGGAGAAGCAACATACCGGACAAGGATTGGCTATCGCCGAGGGTAACCTGGAGCGTCGTTATTGGATCTGACATTAAAAAAAAAACAAACAAAAAAAAACAAGCAAACAAAAACAAACAAGCCGTTGTGGGTGCCGCCTGTAAAGTTGCACAGTCCAACATTAGCAGAAATATTTTTGGTTTATTTGGCCTGGCAGAGAAAATGTTGGCTAATCGAGCCACGTCAGCTAACCATGTTACTCACACATTTATAAAAGTTAAGAGTTCCAAACTGAATGTATGCTCTTCAAACTAAATATTTATTGTCTAAACTAAACATTTAGCTTGCTAATAAATATATAGGGTTAGGGTTAACCCTAATAAAAAGTGAAATGATGATTTTTTTTTTTTTTTTTACTTTTTGCTTTGTGTCGCAAAAATAACTGCTTCCACACATCATATATTCCTTTACTTTTAAATACGTCATCAATTTTTTGCTATCGCGTTTACTGTTGATCTAAAGGTTTTATTTAAACCAATTGCTAAAGGTCCTTCTAGGGCCTGGGGCCGCCGGTTAGCTGTGGCTACAAAACACTGTGGCGCAGGCATTAGCTTGTTTTGTTCTCCATGTTCTCTCTCAAAATAAACAAGAAAATATTTCAGCTGTAGTTCAAACGCCAGGGATTGTCGGGCCACCGGTGTTTGAAGATTCATACAGAGTAGGTAGTATCTTCTGTTGTCCAACAAACAACTGGGATGCTAACGTTCAGGTTGACGCACCGCTGCAGACCCCTCCTCTGGATGTACTGGGTCCCGCTATTGATTCCCCGGCAGGAATCAATAGCGGAATCAACTGACGGCCGTTTGACTGTCAGCCCGCGCCTGGACGTGCTCCGCCGCGCACACGGCGATCCGTCTTCTCGCGACCGCAGCAAGCAAACCACACAAACGTCCTTATTTTGTTGTCGTTTGTCAGGGTGTTAAAAGGTCGAGCCAAACGGAAAGAAAGCGAGTCGTAGGTCATGCAGTTGATGATTGTTGGCTTAGACAGTTCTCTGATGGATGGCGGCACCGCGTGGTCCGCTGTCACCAAATGTCAGACTGTCGCCATCGGCTGTCCCATGAAAAGCAATAGATTATGCAGTCCAGCTCTCCGTTTTTATGTGGCTGTAAACTGGAGCACAGCATTCTAAGTAATGTTCAGACTACATAAAACTGTATAAAAGATTATACGGCGATGTTACAGAGTTATAGGTCCTGGCTGGAGTCTTCCTCTCCGCTCCGACTCGTTGGACCATAAGTCGGGTTTTCAGAGCGCAGCCGTTTCGTGGCTCTTCATCTGCTCGCGTTTCCTTTCACAAACTCCTGCGTCTGTCGTCGGCGTCCTACGTGAGTCGGAAGAGTGCATGACCGTGAAATCGAAGGACAATTATCCGTGGCTTTCTTTTGTTTTCAAGATGCTTCCTGATTGAAAAGTGAACAGTCCCAGTTGCTCTTCATGTTCTCGTAGCACTTCAGAGCCAAACTGAATCCTACCTCTCTGACTCCATCACGCTGCTCCTCATCCTCCTCATCTGAGTGAATCACAGCGGAGGCCCGCAGCGCAGTGTGGACCGTCGAGGGTTTTTGTCTGTCGTTGGAGGAGAGCTGAAGAAAGCAAAGTGTTTTTATTGAAAGCCTGCCAGAGAAGAGTTTGAGCGCACACACAGGGATTTGTGTCTGCATTTTGTAAAATGATTGTATTACAAGTTCATAGTGGAAATAATGCAAGAATAAAGTCATAATAATATGAAAACTGTCATAGTATTTTAGTATTAAGAGAATAGTTATAATATTACAAGAGTGAAGTCGTACGGGGGGAAAAAAGTAAATAATACGAAAATTTAGTTTTCGAATTTTCAGAGAATAATGTAGAAATAATACCAGTTGTATTTGGAGAAAGTCATGGTATTACAACAGTAAAGTCAACACATTATGAAAATAACCTCACGACTCTATTCTCATAATTCTGCAACTTTATTCACACATTATTTCCACATCATTCTTGTAATTAAATTTTTATCATTTCCCTCCGCCCGTCCCTTGACGCCCTGCTGCAGAATCAATTACTATCATGACTTGGTTTTTTTTTGGAAAAAATAATTAAAAAAAAAGAAAATCTCCTCCTCCATACTTTTCTGATAACAAGGTGGAAAACTTTTCACATTTTCCCCAAAAAAAACCCCTCTCCCTCCTACGTCCCCGCCCCCTAAATTGACAAGTGACTGTTATTCAAAAAAAAAAAATAAAAAAAATAAAAAATGTGATCGGTTCCAACTTGAAAGCTCGTGTTTCCGTCTCCCGTTTGCGCCTGCAGCAGCCGCCGCTTTATCAGCAGCCGGTGTGAAGATGAATTTCTTTCTAGTGGCGGAGGCAGGCTGCTGAATTCGAGTCAACAAGACAGGAGTGCAGCTCACTGACAGTCATATTAGTCATCCTGAGCCATGCCGTAATAAGGGGGCTCTATTTTTAGCCTCATCATGGGGGGAGACCGGGCTGAAATATCTTATTATTATGCCTTCATGCTCGCAGCATATGTTCTCAGAGGTGTCAGCCTGTGTGTGGGAGATGTTGCGCTGTCTGGTTCGCCCGCGAGAGCAAAAAGTTTTCCAAACGCCTGGCCAGTTTTAGCCTGGTTTCAGTTACCCGCTGGACGTGGAGCCAGTTTTTTTCTTTTCTTTTTGTTTTTTTTTTTTTTTTTTGTCGTTAAAAGAAAAAAGGTGAACAGATTTGAGTTCATGTCGCGCTTTTTGGTCGTTGCACTGAGCAACCAAGGCTTGGAACTCCAAGCACATCATTCCCTGACCGCGTTAGCCCCGCCTACTTGGGCGTGGCTACGCATGCAGCGATTTAGAGAAATTCTCCACAGTTTTGCATGACGTCGGAATGAACCGCGTGATGCTGAGAGAGCTGCTCACACGATACACAAACACCCAATCAATGCATCCATCAGTCATAACAATCACTAGTTAGTTAAAACTTACCAGTTGTTTTTTTTTTTTGTTTGTTTGTTTCTTAACACAAACCCACTTCTCGTCAACTTCCACACACCGGAGTCAGGCGGCCAATTAAATCCTCCGTATCGGTTCGAATCAATCATCTCCATCGCCCTGCACCACTATTGCGAAGTGATTGAGGAAATGGGTTTTTGTTCCCACGCATGCAGCGCGAAACCTCTCAGCAGCAATTAAGATCATTATCCACCCTTGTGCGTGTGTTTTTTTTTGTTTGTTTTGTTTTGTTTTGTTTTGTTTTAAGCCCGTTTCAGTCACTTTCTGCTAACTTGCAGTTTGGAGTCGGGTCGAGTCGACACCAGCGAGACGTTTGGGTTCCTCTTTGGCCAAACAGAAGAAAAAAATAAAAAATTTTAAGAAGAAATAAATAAATAATGCACCGATTTCCTGAACCGTTAATTATTTCATCTCAAAAGCAGCTGATAACATGGTAGCAAATTCAAGAACGTACTTCCTGCAGCGCATTAACGGACCAGTCGTGATTAGGTTGGGTGTTAATTTTAGTCTCCAAATGTATTTCTGTTCTGTTGTGGACAGTAACAGTTCCATCATTGCATGACATCCCAATCTTCTCCACTCACACCAAAAAACTTGACTTTGATAGAGCACCTAGATGTGCTAATTAGCTTTATGCTAATCTCGGGCATCTTGGGCTCAAAAGTTCCAACGCCAAATAATTAGGTGACTGCTGAAAACTTAGCGTCAGTTTCCCAAGTTGGCGCTTCAGACTGAGAAGAGTTAGCACAGGAAGCACGTACCCCTCCAGTGGACCGCAATGATACTGTTTGGGTTTGTGTTTCCGTCCGGGTGTTTGTGTGTCCAGCAGCAGCAGCAGCAGCAGCAGCGTTATGTATGCCAGTCAGAGTGATGCTCCCTGTCACTGGTGATAAGTGGTAATTGAATTTTGCCAGGCGGAGCTGACAGGGCAGGGCAGACACACTGCTGTGTGTGTGTGTGTGTGTGGGATGAGACGGTCTTGGCAGGATGTAGGGGTTTTAATTGTGTCTGTCAGGGGGTCACCATGGAGATCCATCTAGCGTAATATTAAACAGACGCTTCTTCTTTGTCTTTAGCAGCCTCAATTTCACTTCCTGTTTGACTCAGTTGTTTTTGTTCAGTTAACTGTAACGGCCACACATAGAGGTCATTAATTGACCCTTTTGTTATTAGTAGTTTAACTCTCACTGACTTTTAGCCTTCATATTGACCAGGGATTTGTCTGAATCGGCTTCCAAACTCATTTTAATTAACATTTTACCGAATGCCAGCGTTTATTGATCGAGTCTCGGGATAGCTTGGGATGAGTTTCACATTATTGTGAGTTTTCGTCACAGAATTACTTTTAATGAAAAAGTATGAATCTGTTTGTTTTAAACTTTGACTAGGCCGAATTAAATTTTTTTATTGGTCTCAAAAAATTACTTTTTTTTTTTTTTTTTTTTTTTTGCATTTACTCAGTTAAACTTTGATGTTAAAATTTGTTTGATCAAAAACCTTTTAAGTGTGACAACGAAACAAGAACAGAAGAGGCGTCTCGGGCACGATGGAGCGACATTCACACCCACATTCTTTACACAGATATCAAAGGAGAAGCATAAAACCTCCAAACACTTGCAAAAACCTTCCATAAACACATTTCAAACGTTGATCTAATCTCGAATCTCTCGCTCCAGTCACTCGTTAGTCAAACTCTTTGATCAAAACCTTCAGGAACAGCAACGTTTTTCTGCACCGGCACAAATGAACCGACAGTCTCCGCATGTCTCTTCTGATAAAGCTGCTGGAAATTAAAGTTTTCACCGGAAACCGTTCAGTCTGGTCTTTTTGTTTCTACGCAAATGTTGAAATTAAGACACGATTGTAGACCTTCACAATCACAGTTTCTTGACTCCTCGATGCCCCATTGAGGCTGTTGAGGACTGACATCAACCTTCAAGTTGCGTATTTGAGACCAAACGCGGCGGTTTCGGTCTTTTCTGCGTCGGACTGGAGAAAGTTCGCCAAAAAAAAAAAACAACCAAACAGAAAACGACGTCAGTGATTTTTTTTGGCCCAACGTGTGATTTGTTCCGTCTTTCGCCGTCGTTCGACAGCCGCGCACGGCCGGATTGTCACTCGGGCTGCATCACTTGTAAACAAGACTTCTGCATTTCGCCGCCCTAAATCACTGCTGATGTTTAATATTGATGCAGTCTTGTGGCGCGGTACTTTGGCGGATGAGTTTGCGAGGTGTTTTTCAGGAGCGAATGACCTCGGAGCGACTCGCCGCTTTCACTCGAGACGGCGAGGAGGTCGAAATCCGGGCAGGCTGACGCTTATTGAAAATGTCATTGAATATTTATGTGATAGACGAAGTGAGAAAACACACTAACTGCCCTCCGACAGCAGGTGTGTGGGGCCCCGACCTCCTTCAGCTTCCTCCCCCCCCCCCCCGAGTTGAGCAGGTCAAAAAAGAGGCAAGGAATATATCTTTTTTTTGTTGTTTTTTTTTTTTTACTTCAGGCGTCACAAACAGCAGGTTAATACAAACTTAATGCATGTATATAATTCACACAAGGGACAATGAAACAGGGGATGATCAAATCGCAGCAGAAAAAGATTAATCCTATTATAAGTCGATACCTAGTGAGTAATTAAACAAGCATGTTCCTGAACACAAACCTACCTTTCTGTTTGCTCCGTGTTCTTCTGCGCCGTTCGGTGACTTGATTGGCTGGAAGGCAGCGAGCGGTAAAGCTGTCAGAACGAATCGACAGACGTAGCGGCTTAACTGGGCTGCAAACGTTGTGAATTGGAGTTCGGCACAAGCTGTTTCTTCCCTGCTTGTTTTTTTTTTTTTTTTTTTTTTTTTTTTACCACCGTTTTATTTTCGCAGCGATTAGGATTTTATTCAGACATTCGGAGCTGATTTACAACACGTACCGGGTGATGCTTCAAGCCGGGGTTTGCTTTCCCCTCCGCGGGTTGATTATCAACCCGCGTTTCCCGCTTTAGGGAAGCGGAAGTGACTGTTTGCTTCAGGGCTTAAGGGGTTTTCTTATACCTGCAGTCACATTGCAGCTGTTGGGTCGTAACTGTGACAACCCAGAGAGGCTCCTTGATCTCTGCCGTTCATCAAAATCGGCCAGTCCAGAGAAAATGTCATTTGAAGTGAGGGACGTGCAGAATGATGGTCTCATGTCTGGATTTTGGCTGTATAATTACACAGCCTGTCGTTGTTCACCGCAGTTGCAATGGCTAATCATTTTGTTGTTATGGTTTTCAGTGTGGTTCGTCGTTCTGTTTGTCTGACCTGCAGAGAGGCAACAGAACCATCGTTTGCTGTCAACAACATGCTGTGTGGTCTTGAAGCAGTTTAGTATTCTTCATTTTATTTTGACGTTGAGGTTAAAGCTTGCGTCTGTGTGGGTTTTTTTTTTGTTTTGGTTTGGACGGTAAACCAGAGAAAGACTTAAACATTATTTGACAAATTTGAATCACAACTCACTTTAAATTTGGGCGAAAAGAATGCGTTTTCCTTGCTACCATGAAGCTTCTGAGTAATTTGCAGATGTTCAACAAATGAAGACTGCGGTGAGTTAAAAAGCTGCAATTTTGACTTGAAACATTTAACTTGACTTTGATTTGTGCAAAATTCAGACTGACCTAAAGTTAGCCAGTTAAAGGCAACTATCGTCAGCACATACTGTAACACAAGATCAACTCTTAATAGTTTGCTACCTTTAAAGTAAACACAAAAAGTTTTATGTTAGACTAAAGCTGGCGTCGTTTGATACAGTAAAGTAGAGAAAGATTTGAAAATGGATCATTTGACAAATTAGAATCACGGCTCACTTAACATTGCTGTTCGGAGCTTGATTGGTCATTCTCTGTCAAATGTGAACGAAAAGAAAGTACCTATGTAGTGCCTATCTTCAACAGATGAAGATCATATTGATCCGAAAAGTTCAAAATTTGATTTAAATCCTTTAACTGGCTTTGACTTATACTAAACTCTGAAATTAATTCATATACACTGACCTAAAGTCGACCAGTTAAAGGCAAATATCGTCAGCATATATTGTAACATCAGATCAACTTTTAATCGTTGAATTTCTTTAAACTAAACTCAAAAGGCAATTTTTTTTTCTTTTTGGGGTTAAAGCTGCTGTTTTATATCAATTAAAATCCCAGTTCAGACACTGTGTAGTAGTTCCAAAAATCTCACATTCATTGAAACAGACTGACCTAAATATCATCAGCATACATTGTAACATCAGATTGCTTTCTTTGAACTAAACACAGAACACCTTTTTTGTTTTTGTTTTTGATTGTTAGTTCTCAACAGGTGAAAAGAAAGACGAACAGTTTTGTTTTGTTTTCTTCCACCTAAGAGTTTGGCATTTACAGAAATTTTTCTCGATTAAACATGACGGCCGTGTATTAAAACGTGAACCAGTTCCTTTGTTTAGGGCCTTTGTGACCGTTCTCATTTTCACCAGGACTTGTAGAAGCTGATTTACTGAGACGGCTGCATGATTAACTGTGTGGAAAGTGTCCAGTTGGTGGCACCGGTCCAGGTATTGCATTTACATCATTCACCTTTTTTTTTTTTTCCTCTAATTGTCTGCAGCAGCAGGCGTTTTGTCTCTGCTGCTAAAGAGTGCGGCAGTCAGTTAATGGCTGATTGTTGGTCGTTTTTGGTTTCGTTTTATTTGTAACGTCATCAGAGGTCAAACGTTCACTGGTCAATTAGTAGAAAGAGCCACAAACGGAGTTTTGTATAATTTTTCGGGAGTTCAATGTCGTGTTAGAGTCTCGCAGGAGATTTTTTTCTAATTGCTACACATCATAAATGTTTTAATAGAACTTTTCTACATAATTGAAGTCGGATCGTGTGCTACGGTCTGATTTGCTCTGGACCAAAATTCTTTTGTTGTTTTGTTTTTATTTAGCAACTTTTCCCTGAATTCAGTATCTGGATAAATCTTTGGCATATTTCGAAAAATCAAAAGCTTTGTTTCGACTTGGACGTATTTAAAGTTTCACTGTCCGCATATTCACTTGGATTAAGTACAGTGTTTGTGGCATTTACACGTAAATGCCCCTCCAGACGATGTGTCGGACTTAAGGCTTTGAATCATCTGGAGCAGACTCTGACACTCTTGTAGGATTCCAGATGACGCACCACAGCAAACTCCATTTCCTTTCCTGTCGTACAAAGAAGAGGCGCTTAAAATGCAACGAAGAAAACCACACGAAAAAGAAGAAAAGCCAATAAAGCACCAAGCCAGAAACACCATTTCCAAGATTTCTGTGTAAACAGGTAGTCAGCCCTTCCCGAAATCCGTCCCGGGTGATTAGACTCCAACAACTGATGACTGGCATCGACCAGCGTTTTCGTCCGTCTGCGTTGTATGTCTCTTTCTTTCTTCTTTGAAGGTGACGCACCATGTAATCAAAATTGATAAGCAGATTTCTGTTTCCTTTCCTTGGTGGGTAAAAATCATAGAGAAGGAGGCCGTGTCGTGAAGTTTCACTCAACGCATCAGAGTCGAGTTTCCAATGAATGAGAAAACATTTGCTTTTGACACAAACCTTGGGAGAAAAAAAAAAACAAAAAAATAAAAAAAAAAACCCTGTTTTGCGTTGATTTGACCTCACGTGCGCCGATAGCCCACACACCTGCTGCTGCGAGTTCCAGAAAATGAGGATTTTTAAATGTTTAATATAGAGAAAAAAATTAATTAATTAATTAATAAAAACAGCATCCAAAATTTTAAAAACATTTTCTCTCTTTTGTTTTTTTTGCTTGGCGGAGATATACGCTTCAGATCGTCCGAAAAAATCAAATCCGTTGACGAATTTTGTTTCTTTTCTGGAACGCTGTTGGTTTTTACCAAAGATGTAATGGAGGCACATGTTTCACAAAGTCTAATTGCTGAAATATGTGCTCTGGACCAATACATGCTTTGTAAAAATGTTATGTTTTTGCAATGTGAACATTGATCTTCAATGTGCCCAGCGACGCCTGTGGCGCTTTTTTTTTTGGTGGTTTTTATGACTTTTTGATGAGCCGTCCGTGTGGTCTTTGAGTATTTTGGATAGATCAGCCACTCTGATTGAGTTTCAACACGGTTCTTTTTTTTTTTTTTTTTTTTTTTAAATATATTGATAATGGCTCTCACTGTGGCTCACTGGTCTCCCGTAGCATTAGAAATGGCTTTTATTTTTGTCCGGCCCTGATATGTTGCGTTTCGAGGTCTTTTAGCCGACGTCTTGTTGTTAGACAGGATCTGTTTAAGTGCTTCCTTGATTCCACAGATCTGCGAGTAAACAGATCAGTCGACAGATCAGTTATCAGGCTTATCAAAGCTGGTGAACCAACATGACTTCCTCGTTAGGGTGCAGCTCTTTTCCCTGCAGAGACCAAATCAATAAAAAGTGGCGTTTGGTGATAAAACTAACAGTTTGATCAACTGAAGGATGTGAGTATGCTGGGGGTAAAAAAAAACACGGATATATTGAACCGTCTAATCAGCTGCGAGCTTTGAACGCACCTTTTAAATCAAAATCAACGAAAGCTTATCATCTAAATCCTTTGCAGAAGAAGACATGTAGTGCAGATCCTCGCATTACTTTATTGTCGTGCAACTTTCTCCCCTCCGCAGTCGAGCTGCCGGGGAGATAAATGCTCCTGTGTGTGAGTGTGTGGGCAGCCGACACCTGAGTGTCAGCAGCCTCCCATGGAAGATGATGATCTTTAAATGTAGAGCTCTGTGGTGAAGCTTAACCCACCCCTTTATAACTCACACACACACACACACACACACACACACTCAAAACTCCCCCAAACATAGGTTGTTTTTTTTTTCACTTATGTAATTAAGTCTAGAGTAATTGCTCAGAGGTTCCTCTCACTCAGACTGCTCTTCACTTTTTATTTGACAGACAAATGTAATTAAAAAAGAGAGAGCGAGAGACAGCCGGGGAGAGAGAGAGAGAGACAGAGAGAGAGAGAGACAGAGAGAGAGAAAACGCTTTCCTGAGGTCTGATCGTTGTCTCCGTCCTCCACAATGGAGGAGTCAGAACCTGCCGTCTATCATCGACAGGATGTGGGGAGACGAGTGGGGCGAGCGATGGAGATGAAGAGATCCGTCACCGAGAGCAGGAGAGTGAGAGACAAATTCATTTAAACAGCTAAGGGGGACGGGGCAGTCCGATCCAAAGACGTGAAGGATGAAGAGAATTTGATTTTATTTGTAAGCTGAGACTCAGCAGAGTCTTCAAACTTACTTACCAAGTAAGTCATTGAAGGAAATTTAAGTGAGCTAAATGTTTTCAAAATCAGCAAAAACACTAAAGCACTCAGGGGAAAATGAGCTTTTTCTATTAGCAGGTAAACAGATTAGTGGAATGTGCTCACCTTTGTTTTTGGATCCAGAGTGCATTTCTACATATAAATAGACATGCATATGGACACGATGTAAATGTGCTTCCAACTTGTTGCTGCCTGTCAGAAATAACGTGCGTTATATAAACTCCAGCAGCGCCGAGCGGATCCAAGGCCTTGTCAATCATAATCTGAGCCCTTTAAAAAGGCATCAGATGGAAGGTGCAGCAGGCGGATAACAGGGTTGAATCTGGGACAGCCAGAACTGTCTTCTCTGTCACTCTTGAGTGTTAACACGCACACGCTCTGTTCTCGATTTTATTCCCATGAGGTCAATTTAAAGAAACTAACATATGTTCAACTGGCACGCGAAAAGCTCTAACTTTTTAACTCCCAGCGCAAACATACTTTAAAAGCAGAATTTTACAGCAATAAGGGGGGGAAAAAAAGCAAAAAAGGTACAATCCAAGGTTATGGAGAGGGGGAAAAAAAAGCTGATATATTTATAAAAGCTAAACATACTTCAAAGTTTGACATAGTTCTCAATTTTGCGACTTTCATCGAAAAGTTTGCCAGCGCGAACCTCTTTAGTGTTTTGACGTGAGTTCCGGCCGAGATTTCTGCCTCTGCCGGCCGTAGAAAAGGCTTCGCATGTATAATGCATGAGGATGCATCTCGGTAATGGACTTGTGTTGTTGCAAAGCTGCACTGAAACAGAAGGAATTACCAGTACCCGGTGGTAGTTGCAGTCAGGACATCCCTAGATTAAAGGTGCAGGACTTTCCCACCTCAGCGTCACACGGGCGTGTCTGTGAGGTGAGGAGAAAATACAGAGGAGGTGGCGTGCAGGGTGGGACAAGACATGGTCCGCAGCTTTCAGATACAACACAGTATTTCCGAGGCTCTCGATGTCGTTGTGTAACAGCGAGCTCTGAAAGTGAGACCCGGTGGTGCATTCCCGCTCTTCAGACGAGAGTAGACTGATTGGAAACATATTGGGCATGCCCAGAGCGGTGCAACACTGCTGTCTTTCACAGACGGGACGAGCAGGGACTTCAAAGACGCGATTCTTTTAGTCCCATTAACGGCTCACACCCGAGCGCTTTCCAATGCAGAGACGGGAAGTTTCCAGGCCGCTTTTATCTGTCACACACAATAGCACCGCTGTGCTGCAGGGAAGCAAGAGTTATTACACACAGGACGTCCTTGTGACGGAGGAACGTCAGTCCTCTTCCGGTCCCCCGGTACCAAAGCTTTCTGTGAATCTTTACCGTTGTCTCTCTGAGCTCAGTTTAGGTGAACGGCTTGAAGGAGAACTTACAGTTTGACAAGAATGCCACTTGTTGGCAAATTACGCAGCTGTGTGAAGGAGACCGTAGGGGTGAGGTTCTGACAACATCTGCTCTGTCTTTTGTACCATCCAATGGCTGGGCCTTTTTACTGGCCTGAATCATGAAGTGAACTACGAGTTACAACAGAATGACTTGTTAGGAAGATTACAGAAGTGGAATACAGCAATTGAAGATGCACCTTGTCTTTTTTTTTGTGTTGCTTTCTTACTGAAGATTAAGAATGACGCTTCCTTCATTCAGGCCCCATTCTTACGGGGATTCGCACCAGCACTTTTTAGTCCGCTTTAATCAAACTCTAGTCTGTTTGTCCTGAAAGTCCAGTCCACTTTGGGATGCTGAATGCGCAATCAAACTGATGCAGACAAAAAAACAGCCGACTCTTTCCCAGCTACAACCCTAGTTCTTGGTTCCATTGAAATGAACTCTGGTGTGGTTCGAATGCATATGTGAACTCCAGATGGGCCAGAGACTTCTACCAAAGCAGGAAGTGGACTATAGCGCAGGTTTCTCTGGGTAAATGCAACCAAACCAAACATGGGAATCTCGCGTGAAAGTCTAGGGTGGAGTTTCACCAAAGACGAAAGAGAGATCCTTCATCCGCTGAAATCTGCTGCTACTCCATTTTGCGACGAAGGAAGTTCCGCTTCACAAGTTTCATGTCTTCTTCTGATATTTTTTTGTTGTCCCTTACAGTAGTTTATGGAGCAGCGCCACCACAGGTGAAAGGATGTGGAGTGTTACAGATTCATCAAAGGGTTTTTATCGTCTGACACAATTCAGTGTGAATGCGGACAGTATCAGCTGAAAATGGAACAAATGTTGCAACTTTGGTACCCAATAAAATCAGATTTACCAGCCAGTAAAAACCCAGTCAGTTCTGGGTTTCCTTCCAGTGTGATGTGCCTGGAAAGCCTGCAGGGGCAGTCATCCACCAGGCGTCTCAATCATCATCCTTTAGAGTAGCAGTTCCGCTTCAGGCTCCCCATGATTGATGAATCTATGTGCTTTATCTCCAATGCTGATTCCAGCCTCTGTATACAGAAAATTCATTTCAGCTCCTCGTATCCAGCGTGTCGTCTTTTCAGTCGTGATCCATTTCTCACCACCGTAGATCAGAGTTGGAACGTAGCTGGATCTGTAAATCGAGAGCTTCGCTTGTTGACTCAGCTCTTTCTTCTCCTTTACAGCCAGAGCCCTGATCCATTTATCCATTGTCCTCTTTCATCCTACCATCTCTCTTAAACAAGATCCAAAGATTCATGAACTTTGCTTGAGGCAGTAACTGACTTGCAGAAATGATGAAGTCATTAATTTCCAGAAGAAAGATTCATTTCTTAGCTGTTAGATCAGGATCTCTGTGATCTCTGCTTTACTATATATCATTTTGCCATCTCTTCAGCAATGGGAAGACTGCGTCTCGATGAGGAGTGCATAGTCGTCTTGCAAACAGGAGGTCGTGGATTTGATTCCAGCTTCCTCTCCTGCTACATATCAATATTTGCCTCTGAGCAAAGTACGAATGCCCAATTTGCCAGGACCAATCTGAACATGAGTGTAGGAGGTTTTGAGTGTAACTGGAGGACTATGGCTCTAGTGAAAAGTGTCTTGATTGGCCTGTATGACAAAAAAATATTTTTTTTTAAATACGGCTGATTTACCGTAACCAACTCAGTTATTTTAGGCAGCTGAAAGGTTGTTACTACTGACGACACCGACAAAGAAGACAACAGGAAGTGGTAGGAGGATGACGTGTTAATTCTACCGTAGCAGAATAACGACAAAGATATGTGCACATTTGTGCACAGTGCTCTCTGGGCCCCAACACCCTCAGATTCAAAGATCTGATTGTTTTCAGGGTTTTATGTATCTAATTTATGCCCTGTTCATTTGCCTGATGGTCTGATCTATGTGTACGTGTGTGTATGTGTGTGCACTGATGGAGTAGGACGCTTGTGTTTGAGGATGTCCATGTGTCCGAGGTTAAATTGAGTGATGTCCTTTAAACAGGGACATGCTGACAGGGGCAGGTTGAGCTGATGGATGTTTCTGCCTTTCAGGGTCTTAAAGCAAAAACCAGAGTGAGACATCTATCAGAAGAAAGATGTCTGACATCTTTCTTGTGAAAGACTGGTGTGCGCATTGAGACTGGTCCAGCAAAAAATGTCCTATTTGTTTATTAGAAAAAAAGTAGTTTTAAAAGTCTGGATAAATCTAAAATAAAAAAATTATTTTTCAGCACAAAGGTTGTGTCAAACAAGAGCTTAACTTTTTTTGTGTTTAATTGACCTTATTTGTCAAATATTAGGGTAAAAATTGTAAAATAAGTAAATAAAATCATATTTAAATCTCATTAGTTCATGCATGTTAAATCTGCAAATGGCCTCTCACCAAATTTAATCTTGCTACAGTTGCAGGTTAGAAAACCTGTGGGACTCGTTAAATATTTTTGCTCAAGGTCCAGACCATGAAACTCCACCCATCGCACCACAAAAATTCCAACAGTCCGTATTTGTCCTCAAACCCTTAAAAAAATGCCGTACAGTTCACCACTATCCCACCAGCACTTCACAACAACTCATAGGCGGAAGTAAAAGGCCTGCTAACCACAAATAATGATCCGGCGGGACACGGCGCGCCACGTAATTTAACGAACTTTCAAGGCAGATAAATTTTTCTTGAGTAATTTTAATATTCGAGGTACTGGAATCATTCGAGGAATCGTTTCAGCCCTACTCAATTCATACCTTAGTCCTAAATCTTACCCCTTATCCAAAAACAGTGTTTCCCATTGTGGGGACCAGGAGCAGTGGGTCCCCACAATGTAGTGTCAGGAAAATGGTCCCCACAAGGTATTACAGACAAACGCACAAGCACACACACACACTCATGCACCCACACACACACAGACACACAGCACTTAAGCATTCCAGCCAGAAAGATGTGAGACGTTCTTCACACGCTGCCTAATTGCAGTCATGATGAGAATACCAAAAAGAATTTGCGTCCTCTTAGTCGCTCCGTGTGTGTCTCTAGGCGTATAAATTTATTTCATTTCTCTAATATAATATAGAAACAGCGGCTGCAGCTTTACAGTTAAGTGCATTGCAAGTGTAAAGCTTATTTGATGTTGAACCTTTTATCTTAACGGAGAGCAGAAAAGAAGAAGAAGAATAAGGGGGGGAAAAAAACATTTTAAAAGTATTAAATAAATACAAACATTATTAGTTTTGATAAATCTGTCTGCTTTATGATTAAAAGGGTGGAAATGCTGGGCAAACTGCAAATTCAAATTTGGCAAAGTGCTTTGTTGTGTTTAAACATAGCAGTACAAGGCTGCCTTTATTATTAGGAAGAAAATAACATTAAAGGATTCTTGGAGGCCCGTTTATTTATTTTGGTTTTCTGAACAAAGCTCCCATTTTTTAACGGTGTTCCCAAGTTTCCGATTCCGGTAGTCCAAGTGCTTTAGTCGTTTTGTGAAAATCACAAAGCATACTGGTAATTAAATCTCATAAAGTCTCTCAACCCAAAAACGCAGAGGGATGAAGTTCCAGCACACACAAAAAAAGATTGTTCTTGTTTTCAATTCCAAATACCTTCTTAATAATTGATTTCAACAGTTTCAGTTATTCAAACAATTGTCTTTAGGCAATAATCTATTCTATCCTATTCTGTTCTAATTCACAGATAGGTGACCATTAAATGTAGCAGTTGATTTATTAATATCTTCAAAATCAGAAATTTGCATACACGTCCTAGTATTTGGTAGGATTGCCTCGGACTGAATATGAAATGTTTTAGGTTTCCTTCCTCAATGTTCTCACAGTAGTTAGCTGAAGTTGTGGTCCATTCCCCCTTACAGCACTTTGTAAGGTTTGTGCCTTTTTCTTTTTTAGTTTGGTGAATATAGATTTCCAGTTTTAACTGTGCACGTTGTTACATTTTCACACTCGCAGCCTTAATGACAGTTAATCAAAAATGTGACAAAGCAACCAGGTGACATAACCTTTCCCGTCCCAGATTCCAGTCCATTAAATCTGTCCACGGTTCTTACTTATTTGCAGTCAGGCAGCCGTGGTTGACTTTAGAAGTCTTGCGATTGGATGCCTCCTTTTTGTACCGCACGTCAATATTATCTTGCACACCATTTGTTCAATCTGATCTACTTGTTGGTGTCTGAATGTTGCTGGGTCAATGAGACTTGTAGTATACAGGCAGCTTGAGTTCCATCCACGTACAACAATCATATTCACTGATTTTAAAACCTTTTGAATTGTTTCATGTTAACATGCCTCCTTTGCCGCTTTACATTACTTCATCTGACAGCAAACACAGATTGAATTAAATGTGCTTTGGCGTTGTGGATTGAAAGTCTGGATTATAATTCACACCGACAAACCCTCGTTGGTCAGCGTCCCGCTGCTCTTATGCGGTGCATGAATGGTCCTGGCTCATTAACTCCTATTGATTTCTGCTATTGGTAGCTTTAAATGGCTCATAACTGTGATTGGTGGTTTGGCAGGTCCTGGTCTGGCCTGTGTTTAGTGCTTTCTCTTTGCGAGCTATAAAACTCTAAATAGATAATCAATGCAAGGTCGTCCGCTTCTGAAGTTGATTTAACAAAAAAAGAAAATTAAAAAACATTGAGGTTTACAAAATGGCCGGGTAAATGTAAACGTGAAGTTGCACATTTGTGTGGGAGACAACATGCACAGCTCTGCCACAGAATATGTAAGGAAGCGTCAACTTTTAGGATGTTTTACATTCGCTGTTCAAGAATTGCTACATTCATTCAGCATAAATGGTGCCTCGTGCTGACGGCCGTGAGTTCTGTGGTGGAAAATTTAATTATCAGATAAGATATTGTGAATTTATTACCAGATACTACAGTTTTTCTTTACAATGCTTGTCGCAGCCTTCTAACTTTGGGTGACAACTGGTTTGGTTTTTGAACGCAGGCAACGATTTGTTGGTTTATGTGTAGCAAAAGAAACAAAAGAACATTTAAATAAATTATTTTAACTTACATTTTATTTCACAAAAATTGAACATCGAAACTAAACGAATTATGCTAAAAAAAAATTAAGTTAAAAAAGATGTGTAAGATTTTTTTTTTTCTGTTTTGAAATGTTTTCCCAACTTTCTGAGACCACCCCACAGTGCCCTCTGGCGGCCCCCAATCTGAACATCACCACTGTACAACAATTACTCTTCCAGGCGTTTGACTTCTGACCTCTCTTTTGCCTTCGGTCTTTCAGGTGGTCATGGTGGGCTCGTCCATCAACGAACGAGACCAGATGCTCTTCATCAGCACAGACGAGGGCTCCTCCTTCCAACGGCAGGCGGTCGCCTTCACACCAGAGACCGTCATCTTCCACCCGAAGGAGGAAGACAAGCTGCTGGTGTACTGCAAGGATGGACGGGTGAGGGACGAGGGACTCTGAGACTTCCTGTTTCAAACACACCAAGTCTGTCCCCGATTCAAAAATCCGTCTTACTAGTGTCTCTGTCGTGGACTTGGCAGCTGAGCGTTTGCGACATGGCTGTTCTTGTTCACAGCGTGGTGGGAATGCTGCTAGAACAAGAAAATATGAGCAGCGGACAGACTGGCACGCTGTTAATTTTCTAACATTTGGCCTGATTGTATAAACTGCCTCCTTGGGAGACGAACTGAAAGTGAGCAGCATTTATGGAATCGACAATTATCGTGGAAGTCACTCAGGCGTCGAGGGCGTCTCCAAATGTAAGACAATGCGCTGTGTTCTCATGCAACTTCAAAGCCTCGCGTTCTCATTAGAGGGGAATTGTCAGTTACAGTGCGAGCCTTAAAACCGGCTATTTAATGGTGACAGATATAGGGCAGGGAGGGATCCTCAGGTGCTTCCTAATGAATATACACACACACACACACACACTTCCACAGCTTGATAATAATGTGGCTTCATGTCTCTGAAAACGTCTTCAGATGCTGTTTTAGTTTCGTAGTCTTTGTAGCCGGGAGGCATTGCAGTCGCTCAACGACCGCGCCGCACAAGCAGAGGCCCGCATGTGTGAAAGTCTCTGCGCTTGTCTATAATTGAGACCTTGTGTCATGCTGGTTGTGCCTTGTGATATCACAGGCTGACATGTACAGTTTATCACGTCCGGTCGTTCTAAGTTCATAAGGAACGAATTATCGTCGCCGTGTCTTCATGGAGGATAACGTGAAACCGGAGTTAAAATTCTTTTCTGACGTGCAAACACTTGACATATAAAGCTGATTTAGATCGGCAGTCCTAGCCAGTACAATTTTCACACAACATAGATGAGATTTATTTAAAGGGAATGCAAAGAAAAAAAATTATGTTCTCGTTGATATCATTTTTAATTAAGAATGGATGGCCAATGTCTTCAGTCTGGTCTCAACTAGCTGTCATTTTGAAGGACAGTTCTGCTTACAGAAACGTCAGCGTCCGTTTTATTTGTTGTTTTATTTATTCAGTTTGGATATTTAAAATGTCTTCCAGCTCCAATGTGAAATGTTCACCAACCACTTCAGCCACCAAGACTGTGAAGTAGCTTCTTCCCATTGAAAGCAGACCTTTTTTTTTTGTTTCCACAGTGTTTTCAAACTTCAGTTCTCTTTACATTTTACCTGGGTAAATAAAGTCTTTAAGCACGCCACAAAAACAGACCCAGGCTTCTTGAGCTTTTGTTCTCAGAGTTTTACATTTTTAACAGGCAGGGCCTTTAGTGTCGACATATTTCACAAAGGATAATTCACGCGTTCAGGTGATTATGAGAAATGAGGGTAGGAAAAAAAGGTGAGGTTTAATAAAATGGCAGTAAATCTTTGTCAAAAGTCGCACGACAGAGAGAGGTCTGTGCTCAGAACCATTTCTGACTTTAATTATATATTTTTTAGATATCAAGGACAGTATGAAAATCGATAGAATTTCATTATAGCTGCGATCAATGGTTCAACCAACCCGCATATTACTACCAACACACTGTCCTGAGCATAGTTCAAGAAGTTTCAAACACACGCACACACACGCACACGCACACACACACACACACACACACACACACACACACACACCACACATGCACTTTGCAGTCCTCACCTGTTATGATTAATAATTAATTGAGCTCAATCTTGACTTGGTGAACCATGAAATTCCGTAGCTTGATTGGGTGACTTTTCTTTTTTTTTTTTTTTTTTCATATTCCATCCCATCAATTTAACCTCCATTGTGAGCGATCCAGCTGGTAATAAGCTACAGGTTATGGCCATGATTAAAGCTAAACGCACCAAGTGTCGGGTTTTTCTGTCTCACCGTGTTCTTGTCTCCAGCTCTTCGCTTCAACCGATCTGGGCCGCAAGTGGACTTTACTTCAAGAGAGGGTGACCAAGGACAGAATCTACTGGTCAGTAGCGCTTCAATGAAAAGGCACAGATTTGTGCAATAAAAACACGGCACCTCCCATAAATTTAAGATTAAGCAGCAGGCCGTAACGTAAACGATTTGCAGTTTCACAAGGATGCAGGAACCCTGGCAGATTATTCGCGTTACACTCATCGACCATTAACTGAGAATGTGTCTGCTTCTCAGGTTAAAAATAAAAGAACTGTAGTCGTATCCAAAATTCAATGGACTGTTATTAATACTTTTAAAAGAAACATACTTTTTAAAAAAATCATTTCAGAAGGTTTTAATTAATTTGTCATTGCTTTTTAAGATATAATCACAACACAGCAGCAGAAAATGAGGTCTCACATTGCCAAGGTTGCAACTGTTCCATTAGGTTTTTAATCTTTCTGTGAATTATGTTGACAAAATACACAAGCCTGTTTCATTTTCCGCATAAGAAAAAGCCCTTTTTTTTTAACTTTTAGTTTTTATTGTTGACAGGAAACTGGAGAGTGTTTTGTATTAGGCGATGCGTCGGTCTCTTTAGTTACAGCTGATCTGAAAAATACCCAGTTTCAACATAAAATGATTGCAATTCAGTGTTAACGTCTTTAGTGACTCGTGTTATAGATCTGAACAGCAGTGAGTTTTCGCTACGTATTTAACTCGCTGATTTCCAAAATGAACTATTGCTACACCCAAGTCATTCATTTTCTCAGCTTCTTTCAATAACAGCTTTCACACCAAAGAGTGGAGTTAATGTGACCTGGTACTGCGTCAGTGTTCACCGGTCTGCAAAAAAAGCTGACTTTGATACTGTGCATACATAAAGTATCTGAATGAAGATCTGTTAACAAACCAAACGATCAGAAACATTTCATAATGATGGAAATCCTCTGTGTGTTTTCAGGTCTGTGTCTGGTGTGGATTTGGATCCTGATCTGGTGCACATGGAAATGCAAGATTCGAGTGGAGGTACTGTGAAGATTCTTTTGTTTATCAGTGTGTCAAAGTCAAAGAAACCAGGTCGATATGTTCCAGTACGCCGTTTTTGTGTGTTTAATTGTAAAAGCGGCTCAAACTTCACAATTCCTTCAGTCGTGGCTTCACAGGGAAATGGTTTAGGACAGTAACATTTCTGGCGTCACACACCACCGTCCGTTGATTGGAGGACAGAAAAACACCACTGCTTGTGACGTTTTTGTGAGACATGGTGGATCTTTTATAGCTTATGAATCAGGCGTTTGGCTTTTAACCCCGTCTGCCCAATGAAAGGCCGACTGGCAGCGGAAACACTGTCCTCCCTTCAATGGCCGAACATTCAGGTTTTGCGCCACGACAAAAGACAAACTCTTTCAGATGCTCTGGTTTGTGTGGAAAATGTGTGTTTGGTTGAGAAAAAAAAGACAGAATCTTTAAAAGCATTTATGGAAAAAATATCGACGAATACGGATCAAGGACAAATGTTTGAGAAGCACCGACTCCACAGTTTACCTTCACAAACGTTGCTTGCTGTGCCAGAAGAAATAACGTAACCCTGTGAATAAAAACATAAGTTGCAGTGTTTTTTTTTTATGTATGTATAAAACCTTGTAGCCATGACGATGACAATGGTGTCTTAAATTTTCTCCCACGGTGTGCGCATTTTGATATTTCTCCTTGAAAATCCTACTGATCAGGTCGGTGAGGAGATTTTTTTTTTTTTCGTAGACAAAATGGCATCTCAAAAGAAAGGCAGCAGAGTAGGAGGGGCTCGAGCGTACCTCCTCACAGATCAGCTCCTGATCTCCTCTGTGAGGGCAAACATGGAAGCATACATGTGAGATTGTAAATGTCCACTTGTGTTTATCCGTTACTTAAATAACCCTCCACCTATCAATGAGGGTTCATTGTGAATGACAGTCAAAGGGCATGAAAGACCTGTTTTTAAATGAACACCCCTGACTGTTTCTTCATGAAACACCTCTCAAAAGCCAAAACCTCTCGAGGAGAGAGCTGTGAAATCTTCAGGCCTGAACAGGGACCGCCTGTCTTCTGCGAGTGCGCAGAGGAAGGGGATGTCTGCGTGGGCCGGGTGCCCAGGCATCGGAGCGCTTCCTGGGACCACATGCTCCTCCTGCCTCTCTCTTTTTCGATCCCCTCCATTCGGTGCCCAGATAGATGCCCAGTCAAAAGCGGGGCCGGGGGCAACCAGGCGTGCAAAACCATTCTGTTCAGTCCACTCCTCGTCACACGCGGCGCCAAGGTTAAATGGCGAGCGACAGCGAAGGACGCGGCGTCGAGGGGATCTCTCTGTGTTTCGAGGAACTGAGGCCTTTCGTCGCTCTGGGCCTCCGGCTGGCGAGAGAGCACGGGACTCCAGAAAAGATTGACGCCGATCGATTGACGCATGAGCCTTGCGTGCAATGGGGGCTTCCATGGAGAATGACTATGTGTGTGTGTGTGAGTGATTAGGGAGACTGATGTGCAGGGAAGCATGTGTAGATGCATACAGGCTGCAAACACACATTTCCCTCAAGTCTCGATATTCAAACACCCAGTTTATTAGTCAAAAAAAAATCTAAAATCCTGTTTACTTGTCCTCTTACAGTTTTCCCTGGGACAATACCTTTGTGGAAGAACAAACATGCGCGCTCGTTACCGAACGTGAGCGCGCTTGCAGATGTGGAAAAAGAGGCGCGAGGAAGTGCACGAGCCACTAGCCGGAATTGAACACTTAGCCCGCCGTAATAGTTTTTTAATGAGTTCCTCGCCATATGCTGCTTTGATTAAATGTCTGGGCTTTTCAATAAATTAGCCACTCCATTTGTTACAGCGGACACCTCTCCAGTGTCTCAGGGGGGAGGGCGAAGGGAGGGCAGGGTACAGTGCCAATAAAGAGGGGCTGACTAGGTGATGCAATGTGGACTTTTTTTTTTTTTTTCTCACCCCGGAGCTAAAGTGATTACTCTCATTGTCCTTTCTAATGCTTTTATTCCTCTTAGGAACAATGCTGTCACACAATATAAGATGTCACCGTTAAAGTATACGTTCCCTTAATGGAGGAGGTCGGAGAACCAAAGAGAAGCTTCCAGAAAAAAAAGTCGCTGGAAGGAACTGTAATACCTTCAATCTACCAGCAGGTGGCGATAATGCTGACATTAAGTACTAGCATCAAACGGAGATTCTGATTTGCTACATCAATGCTAGGCTAAGCTAGATACTTCGCGGCTAAAAATTCTTCCAAAATTAAGTGCAGTTTTTGTTGTCTTTGACGCTGTTTAGCGCCAGAGGACAACACAAAGCGTGTTGGTAACTTGTTCAGCTTATACGTCAAGCAGCAGTGTAACCATTGGCCATAGAAGAGTGGACGCTATCTTGGCTTTTATGTCCTGTACAAGCGAGATATCCGCCATTTTGCGAGTGGCAAAATCTTCTTTGCCAATACGAGTCAGATTGAGAAGAAATTCCCAAAGAAAGATAAGTAACATTCAGCACATTTTGATGAATTCATTGTATTTTATGCACAATAATAAAGTAATAGAGAAAAAAAAAACCCAACGAATTTTAGTAAAAAAAAAAGATATTTCATAGTAATATTACTCAATAAAAGTAAAAGTACTTTTTTTTGTTGTTGTTTTGTTTTTCAAAGTTATCCAGCTACAAAAACCACCTCTTCTTCTTCTATGTAACATTTTTTTTTTCATTCTAGCAAGTTTACAAAAATTACTCAAGAAAGGGTTGTTCTTACAAATCCACCCTGGAAATCCATTTTAAACATCTTATTTACGTTCTTAGTGCTATGTTTCAATGTGGACATCAGGGGAAGCTACACAAAGTCCGTTTGGCACAAAGTCTGAATGTCGGAGTCATGAATGAAAACACACATCTGACTCATGAACACTTGGAGGCGGCTTAACGAAAAGTTCATCACCCTGAAGCAAATTCAGTTTGGCCTTTTATTTGGCTTACACGTGTACAGAAATTAAATGCGAGACGAACAATTTCAAACTGACAACATAAAGTTTCAAGAATGTCTGTAACTTTGATGTGAAAAGACTCATATCAGTGGCTGAATGTGTTGAAAGTTTCCTCCCACTGCAGAGGTCAGAAGTCTGGACTCATCCATCCCATTGAAATGTAACGTTGTACATGTGAACCGCAAACCTCACATCTGTGTGGGTGCATGAAGACTTAGAATGGGGTCGTATGCTACTTTTTTTGTGTGTGTGTGTGTGTGTGTGTGTTATTCAAATTTTATTTTTTTTTTGCTACCAGCTTGTCCTGGCCTCTGAGTAGGATAATGTGTTCATATTGCTGATGCAGCTGCTGGATTGAAATTCAGCAGTGGGTGAGCTCTGCAACAGGTGCTAACCTCGCTGTGTCTGTCTGTGAGGATTAGCTCCCCCGGCCATTTGGACGCTGGAGCGGCCAGATTTCCATGGAGAAGCTGTCAGATCTTATGGCGTTTGGACAAAAGAGATGTCTCAATTTCCTGTTCTTTCCCATCTCTAACACACTTTCATTTTTGCGTCACGCTGTGTGCAGCCTCCTCTGCTTTTTGTGTGGCAGGTCTACAGTGAAAGCTGAAGTTTTACTACTGCTCCTTCATCTTTGTTTTGCTCATTTAACATCACTTAAATGGCTACTTGTGGGGCATCTAGAGTTTGTTTTATGTTTGAAATATCAAAAATGCGCTCAGTGGAAACTGCCTTGGCACAGACGCAAACATTTCCTGTCTTCCTTGGGAGTACAGCCAATTGAATGTAAGAAAAACGAGGGGCGCTTTTCGATTGGCTGCGCTGAAAATGCCAGCCAATAGCGTGTCAAGTTGCAATTTTTTTACTAAGACAAAAAAGGATTAAAATCAGAGTGGATTTCTAAGAACAACAATTATTCATGGAAGTCTCCATGAATAATTTGTATTTTTGTTTCACACAAGAATCAGGAAATTGTTGAGTCCACAAATACAGTGAGCAGTCTTAATCTATGGAATACCCAATAATTCCAATAATAATAATGGTTGGCTAAATATTCAAAATGGACGCAGAAAGGACAGAGAGTTGTTTTGATTTTGAAACGGTAACCAGTGTTTCCGCCCTGTTCCTTCATGTCTCTCCGCAGGTCACCTCTACGTTACCTGCCTCATCCAGAACTGTTCGGACAAAATGCTGACCGCCCAGTTTCTGGGTAGAATTGATCACAATTCACTGCTGGTGCAAGACGACTACATATTTGTAAAGGTAATTATGACCACTGAAGGATTGGTCTATAACAAGACATGTTTTCCATTTTACAAGTGAAATATTTACCCAGTGGAACTAGTAGTTTTTCACCAATATAAAGGAACTGTTGACTTAAAAAAAAAGCTTGTACTTCTTGCTGAAAAGTTACTTGTAAGCTAGCTGTGTCTTATTTTAAGCGTACCAAGATATTTGCACTGGAAACTTGAGCTAAAACACTTAGTAAGATTTTGTTTTCTCTCAGTTAAAGCAGCATTACCTGTGTTGATTTAGCTAACAAATTAATATAAATGTAGCCATCTTTGTTTCAAATAACTAAATGCTGATAAGACACTTCAGACAAGACATGTATTTATTTTATTAGGCAAACTGAAGGCAAACTGCCTTCAGAGGTAAGCCTTTGACTTTCAGACAGTTTTTCCTCTAGATAAATTCTTCCTGTCCAGATAACTCTTCATGCACTGCGGTGTGCATAAAATCGAAAAAGAATTGCTATTCTGGGATTGTGTGCTGAATTAATTTCCTCTGTAATAGACTTGCCATGCAGTACAGTATACTAGAGCATGCAAAGCCCGATAACTGAATCCCATTTGCATGCGATAACAGGAAGATATACATGTGGCACGGCAGAGCGGAGTCCTTGTAATGAGATGAATTAGTCATATACTGTTGGGTTGAGCTCCGACTCTGTGTGTATCGCGTCGTATGTGGATGAATGCGTGTAAACGTGTGCTTGCGGCTTTCGCTTTTGTTATTACTTGTTAGAGTGAATGAAATGCCTTGGGGCAGCAATGTCATGTATAGTTATTCTTCAGGAATTCTCCCAGTGTCACTCACCCACCTCTACCGTATTAATGGACATGTGCAGATAAAGTGGAGCTTACTGAAAATTGGGAGCTCAGAAAACAAATTTTTAAATGTATCCTTTAAATTTTTCTAAAGAGAAATGATAATTCTGAACAGATTTAAGACTGTGGTCAAAAGAAACCCAGAACACAATATTTTGGGAAGTGTTGGCCGTCCTCTGCTACGTGCTTTGGAATACTTTTGATCTTTATGGACATTTTAACACATACAAGCTCCACAACTGATTCACATCTGATTTACTAGAGAAATTCCAATCAGGTTTCAGTAGGAGGTATTCCACAGTCGGTGCTTCCACACCTAAACTAACATTTCTGAGGCCGAGTCATTGACATGTAGCTGCTTTTAGTTTTTCTATCACTTTATTTACTTTATTTTTGTGTTGTATTTGTTGTTTTTAGCCTTCTTCAGTTCTTATCCTGGTAAAACCTAAAGGTTAAACAAAATAAAACTGCTCTATTTCAAGTAACCAAACCCTGGAAAGCAGGGCGCCTGAATTCTGTTAGATTTTTAATCTACATTGGGTAAAGTTGACCACAGGGTTATGAATGATAATCTTAACAACATTACTTGATGGTCCACTACTGTTTTAAAACGTTTACATCTTACCAGTCTGGGAGGAAGTGAAGCATTCCCGCAAATCTGTTTACATTTGACTGAGCAGATCTGATGTGCGGGGTTCATCAAGGTCCAGTATTGAGACCTGTGAAGTCCCAATATAGAAACTATAGTAAATAAAAATCATGAAAGCTGCTTGTTTCCTTGTAGTTTTGACTTGGTATTCCTCAGTTAGTACTCTAAACTGTTAGCAGGGCTACTTTAATTAAACATATTTAATCTTTTTCATGAAAAAGAGCTTGATCATATCTGGTTATAGAATCCATTTTGCATCTCTCCCTTTAACCTTCAGAGCTTTGAAGAAACAAGCTCCTTATATCTATATCGTGTTATTATGACGCATTGATTAAGGTCAACAAGCCAGAGCTCTTTGGTTTCCTTAGTTTTCCTCTTTACTCCTTTCATGACGCTGTTTGATTTTTTTGAAACTTACTGGAGATTTTTTGTTTTACACTGAGTTAATTAAATTCTGGAGGTTTCTAATGTTTTTCTGCTTGCTGAATTATTTTTATTACTTCTAGCCTAACCTAGTTGTGTTAGGTTTTTGCTTTGTGATTGTATATATGATAATGGCATATAATTAACAATTACTTGCCTTAATGAACAGAGAGACCAGAGCAACAAAGGAGCCCAAGACGCTTAATTAGCCTCCAGATTTTTTCATTTGATTAAGTAAAAAAAAAAAAAAAAAATTTAATCACAGCTAGCATCTGTTTTATTTACAACACAATATGAAAGTAACTCACAGAGCAGCCTTTCAGTATTAGATGCCGATCACAAAAATTCATAGGCATGTATGAATCATCATATGAATTATGTACTTTATGTCATACTCTTAAGAAGCAACTTTAAAGAAGCCTACTTCTGCTAAGAGAAAGATGAGTATAACAGAAATATCCTGTCAGAAGCTGAGAATAAAGTCCAGTTACACTTAATTGTTCCACTGCTCTTCAGTAGTTCAGTCAGTGTCTCTTTCGCCGATTCTGTTTTAAAAACTCGGTCGGTTTCATCACTTTTTCTTTTCCTTTTTTCTTGTCAGATCGCTCGTTAGCATTTAAGCACATTCCCATGCTCGTCTGCTCTTTTCAATCAAAGCCAATGCCTCTCAGCGCGGCTCCTAAACGAGCTGACAAAAATTCAGATTTGCTCAAACAAGAGCGGAAAGAAACAGAAATAAGTTTCCCCTTTAGTAGATGCTTTCAAAAGCAATTAATTATCCATCAGATTCAGAAAGGATTTTGAAAGATTCACTGTTAGCTAAAAAATAAAGGAAGCTGACCGGTGATGGGCAAAAAGTGCAGTGGTAGGTGAACCTCTCATGTTAGATATTCGGCTTCAGTCTGCCATCAGTCTCAGGCTTTTATGAAGCTTCCTCTGCAGCTGTGTTGGTGAAGTCAGGTTCAGCTGGAGGGCAGCGCGACTGGCGTTTTGTGGAAATCTCGGAAATATGAGGCAGTTTCTTTGAATTCACCTCACAACATGTGTGAGCCACTGAGAAATAGCAACTCCTGCTTGACCAGTGAGTTGCACAAAGCTGATGCTCACTATCGTTCTCTTGATTTCCGACTTACTTATTGGTGAGCTTCACGGAGTACCTCTACAGCATACCGAGTCTTTTAAAGCCTAAATTTAAAAGAAAGTAAATTAAGAAAGTCCTATGTTATCAGATATAATGTCTCTGTAACTAAATGTCACATTTATCTAAAATATTTTGCAATGTTCTGAACTGATGCTTCCATTTAGTGTCTTTTTCTCTTTTTGTCTCAATAGGTCACAACAGGTAATCGCACCAAGCACTATGTGTCCTATCGGCGCAATGAGTTCGTCCAGATGAGGTTTCCCAAGTATGCCCTGCCGAAGGTAAAGAGCAGCAAAGCTGATGTAACTCTAAGCTCTCTTGTCAATCCAAGAGTTGCCTCGGTTACCTCTGGTGTTCCTCAGGGATGACTACTCGTTTCCTATTAGGTTTCCTTTTCAGTACAGTCACTAATTGTAGTGGAATCTTACTAAGCATACGCACAAAGTCAAATTTCTTTTTCTCCTTCATCCTTAAAGACACCACTGGTCTATTCCAATAATCCTCTTTAAGGATTATTGGAATAGACCAGTGGTGCCCAAAGTCGGTCCTCGACGGCCGACATCCTGTATGTTTCAGTTCTCTCCTTTTCTTACTTGTTATATATTTCTGAATTTAGAGATTTTCTCTGTGGTGTGCGTAGATGTTGGCTGAGGCCATTGGCCGAAAATTGGAAAATTATTCTTCTGCTAAGGCTTGTGCAGAAGACCAAGAGAGAAATATCCAAACCCTCTTCTCCGGGGATTCCCGCCTGCATTTGGGAATCAGTCTCACCACCGTCTTACACAAACTCATCGGCGTTGGGTGTCAGCGTAGCACTTGCCCCTCAGATAAATCACGGCACCGGCCTGACAAATGGTACGCCGCATAAAATATTCCCTCGCACATCAATCCGCCTGTGCGTCACGTCACTGCCGCGGTAAAAGACGATAAACGACTTTGTCTTCAGCCCAAGGTCGGACGGGAACCTTTGCTGTCAGCCGAAGCGGCACAGGGGGCTGTTTTAAGGCAACACCAGTCAGAGTGTTATTGACCTATGCTGATGACACACAGAGCTCAGAGGGGGGGGGAGCTTCATGTATTTTTCAGCGTTTAGAATCGTCCCTTCAATCGTCTGTCAATTGAAGGGACTCCTCGGTGCCGGTCGTCGTATACAGGCGCCTTCATCCGACTCCAGCTCCCTTACTTACAACGTCCCTGTGGTTTGGCTGCTCTCTCTGCAGCACTCACTGATCCTTAAAGAAGGTGAAAGGGATTGAATTGCGCGCACACAATCCTTTTTGCCTTCAAGCACCTATGCGCTTGCGCACACACACACACACAAAAAAACATCAAATTTGATTAGGTGTGGATGGGAGGCGGTGGATAAATCACTTTATGCATGAGCGTCGGCATACGGACGCGTGTGTGTGTGAGAGTGTGTGTTTAGTCAAAACACGCCCTAGTTGCTCCCTGTGCCTCGTCTCGCCTCTCTCTTCATGTGTCCTCTTACTTGGGTGAGCAGATGGGTCACAGTTTGCAAAGCTTTTAGGTAGAGCGACATGGGGCAAGGTGTTGGCAGTGACACGGGGGCCTGAGGAGAGATATTGAAGGAAGGAGATTAGGAGGGTGTGTGTGTGTGTTTCTGTAAGGAGGGTGGGGAGGGGGTGCAGTGTTTTGCTGTTTTTCTGCTGTGAATAATTGAAAAGCTCGGGGAATGAAAAAAAAAATAAAACGCAGAGGCCATCAGAGAAAGCTGTTTGGCTCTGCCCTGTGAGACCTGACCCAAGTTATGGATTAATCGCACGCACACGCACACGCACATGCACCCCTACGCATAGGCACATGCACTGAATTTGTTGGGCTGTGAAATCACAGGCAATAATTGTCCCTTTTCTGCTCGGCTTACAATCGCTTCTTTCGAAGGCCAACCTTTTTTGTTTTTGTTTTTTCTTCTCCCGGTTTGTTTATCCAAGAGCAATCAGAAACCTAAGGTGAACCTGGAACAGTAGAAAACAGGTTTAATATTTCAGCAGTTGCAGTTGGAAGGTTGTTCACACTGATCAGTCTTGATAAATTGTCCTGGGGTTGAAGGGTCTTTTTCCAAGATGGTTGGCCAACACAAAATGCACCTGATTCAGACCAGGAAAGACTTTTGGTCCGGATCGAAAGTGGACTTTTGTTTTTGGTTGTTTGCCAGTTCGGTGTGGTTCAGTTTATAGCCAAAGCCATTCGGGTGTCGGTCATTGCTCCCATTGGCCGGAAACGACGGGGGCGGGACAGTGCACAGACCTGGAGAACCAAACTTTGAAGTCCTGCTTGCTGCATTATTTCTGTTTCTGCGACACCATTTTGAATGTCGAGAGCAACTCGGGCTTCACAATGTGATGTTTCTAATTTTGGAGCAACATCTGCAAATCGGCGCTGAAACCCAAATGAGGCGAGATGATCTGAGCTCCTGGCGTCTCCTTATAATCAGTCGGCTTTAATTCCGTCTCATCGATCCAGAAATAAAAAGCCATCAGGTTCAGTTCAAATATAATTCATTCCGCTAATTTCACAAAAAATCACTTAACAGATTTCCAGAAAAGCAAAACGTAATCTTACTTTATTAGATTAAACTATTACTGCTCTGTAATTAGCACTGATAACATACTGACATTCATATTATTCACTTAACTGTTTTTAAGGTCATTCCTGACACCAAAAAAAAGAGAAAAAGTTTATTTTGGGAAAAAAATAAATAGATAAGCTGGTTTTGTTAGAGATTCTAATTAATGATATTTTAGAATAATTGCGGATTTAGTCTGGAATGCAGCAAGGGAAAAAAAACAAAAAACTTTTAAAGGTCAGTGACTGTTTGATAAAACCAAGCAAGAGAGGGGAGCCTTTAGGCTGCATATACAATTGCTTTTTCAAGTATAAAATGCGTCGCAATAAAAAAAAAAAAAAAAAGGAAGAAAGAAAAGTCAGAGTTTCATCCCGAGAAAGGAAGTAGAGTGAATGGATTGTCGCCGTCCATCCGGCTGTGACAGCTGATTGGCTGGGAGGTGGCGGTGGTGGGTGCTGTCAAATCTCAAAAAAAAAAATCTTCCCGGCGCGAGTTGTTGTGATGATGCAGACCAGGAAGCTGTGAGACTGGGAGCCCAGAACTAAACCCAGATGTTCCTGCTGAGGCTCTAATCCTTCCCACTGATCGCCTTGCTGCAGAGAACTTCAGAAGCAACTGACTGAAATAGTGAGCAGATAGATAGATAGATAGATAGATAGATAGATAGATAGATAGATAGATAGATAGAT
>VMRN01000174.1:0-63474 GCA_010277015.1 Poeciliopsis turrubarensis | reverse complement strand
GATAGATAGATAGATAGATAGATAGATAGATAGATAGATAGATAGATTCCTTTGATTCACAGGGTCTTCCTTATTTCTGTTCTCCGGGGTTCAGTCAGTCAGTACCAAGGAAGATAAATGGCGCTCCTTGATTGGCTGCCTTACAAACGCCAGCCAATGACACATCACCTAGCATTGTGCCCAGATGTTTCAGATTCCTGAGCTGCATTTAAAAAAAAATATTTTAGATAAGCTCGAAGAAAAAAAACAAAACAGAAATAAGCCAAATTTGCGTAGATAATTTGGAGTTATATTCCACAAAAAAAAAAAATATCGACAAATAGATGAATTTGCAAAAACTGAGTCGCAAACAGGGAAATGGCTGGTGTCCATTGTAACGCGTATCGGAATTATGAATCAGTCAATACGTTGCACAGAGCAAAATAATCTAAAGAGCAGTAGAAATACAAAAAGCCAAAATGTTCCTGATGAAATCTACCTTCAAGTCCACCAGTCATGTCTGACGTAAAAACCGCAAACCTAAACATCATGCCTCCAATGAAACATGGCGGTGGCAGCGTCATGTTATCATGATGGCTTTTCTTCACATGACATTTAGGCGAGCTGCAATAACATGTTTTGCTGGGCGATAAATCGTCCCAGAAGTCACTGCGAGAAACGATAATACTGTCATTTTGAAAACATTTTCAACCAATATAACGATTAAAGCAGGCTAATTCAAAGACACATTCTCAACGATCAGTAAATTTTACTCTAAGAGACCATTGGATGTTTTAAATACATCTAAAATACAGAAGCTAGACAACCGAAACAACAAACAATTAAAATGGATCATAAAGTCTCAACACAACAAAGTGGATTTTTATGCCCAGGAAGGGAAATCATGCAAAACTGCAAGTCAGGACTTTTGTAAAAATAAAAAATGATGAGAGTAATAATAAAAATGCAAACTAGCTACGTTATGCTGTGTGTGAAATGTATTCAGCGTTTTTCAAAGTGACAGCTTTTCAATAATAACAAGACAGTTAACTACTTAAGAATGCAAATGAGAACGATTAGATTGTGATTAATTGATGTATTGCTTATTGTGACGACAGCAGACTAAGATGAATAAAACTCTAAACAGTTCTAAATATCTCTGTTTTACACAACAAAACGTCTTAGCATCAGATCTTTTTCTGTTTTTCAGTCAAACGTTCTCATGAAAAGTGTAGAAAGTTTTGAAATGATGTATAATGGTGTCATTTCTTTAAATGCTTGTAGTAGTTATATATATATATATATATATATAACTACAGCCATGAGTCAGCAAACTGATGAAGGATTGCTGCGTCACACTGACACAAGTCTCAGCTTTAAGCTGTTGAACCTCAGCACGGCGGTGAAAGAAAAGCCATTTCAATAACTTTCTGGCATCAAGACTGTATTTCGAAACAATTTCTACAGCTCATATTCACACAGATCCGCATCAGCCTCTCGGGCTTATATGCGCGTGTTTGCTGTACTCCGCCGCCTCCGCCGAATCTTTTTAGCGGCGGATTACGTCGTCTCCTGTGCGGCGCGGCTTGACTGAACGTCAAAAGGCAGCCGGAGCTGCGGGTCGGCGTCCCTTTCAGCGCCGCCTCCTCCTGCTGCGGCTCCGCGCCGCTGAATGAGACAGGATGTCAGCCGTGAAGCGGCGTTTAATGAAGAACGGGGATGGGGAGGGGGAGGGGAAGGGAGACGCATCAAACAGATACAGGTACCTACTCCGATGTTTTCGCAGCGTCATTTCTCGTTTTCATGCTATTTGCACTGGACGTGCAGAAACCCAGGCCCAATCCGACTGTCTAGAAGAAAAGGATTTGGCCCGACGGAGCCTGAAGTGCAGTTCCTGTCAGCCTCAGATGGTAAATCTGAGCTTCAACATGTCTTATGGCTTTCCTGGCCTTAAGACATGTTGAGTGAAACTGCATCTGGACGTGTGTGAACCACTGCATCAAAGCAAAGTAGAAATAAGCCAGCCCGTTATTACGTTACATTCCATGTCTGTTTGCTGATTCACTCTCCAAGTTGAGTCGAGAGCAAATTTTCTGGGACAGGAGCGGAACAGGGCGGGGCCGCACTTGCGTTTATTGAGCACTTGTTACAGCCTAATGAATATTTCACCTTACTTTCTTTAAAATGATTAAAACATAACTGACCCCCACGTTTCACACAGCGGACCGTGCAAACTGTTTCAAATCATCTTCTGTCGAAGCAAATAATGAGGAGCGTAACTTCAGACAACCTCCTTTCATCGCCCAGAAGCGGTGGAGGTGACAGAAGCAAAACTGTGAAGGAAAGCGTTAAATGTCCAGCATCCTGCAGGAAACTGATCGCACCAGTTTGGGGATGAAAAAAGAGACAAACGTAATAATGAAACAGAAAAAAAACAAAGCAAAACGTGGCAACATGTAACAAACCCGCCGCACCAATTCAGCCTGTTGTCAGTTTGTGACCTTATTTTCTACCGTCGCAAGAACTCCATGTACTTCGACATCGCTGATCACTTCATTTATCTTGGAAGTTTGTTTATTGTTACTATTAATATTATTAGTCATTGTGGTAATGAAGAGCTCAGCAAACATGAAACATACATTTTCTGTTTATTTCAGCAGAGTTCACATCCAGCTGACCCTCTTTCTGACGTTAAATTCTCAGCTTTCAAAAGTGCAACCTTTCCGCCATTTCATACTTTCTTGGTTTACGTAATCCCTCAACTGAAGGTTTTAGGTCAAAAATGCCTAAAGTCAATTCATGTCCTCCTGATCAACCTTTGATCAGTGTGAACAGCGATTATACCGGCGTTAGTAATGCGTTGGATTGGGATCAGAACTCTCCCATGAATAATTTGAGCTCGACATTAACGCCGCTTTACGCTGATCGTTTTTCTCAGTTTGCTCGTTTTGTCATAATCCCGTCGCGCGCAATTTGCAACAAAGCCGGCTAATTGAATCAGAAACGTTACGTTCATGAATATGAAGATCGATGCGCGGGCACCTTTTTATTTTTTCTGCTTTCCCGTCACTCGGAACGACAATAAATCCTGAGGTAATTGAGCCTGAGTGTGTCTTTATAATCAAGATGGAAGAGTGTTAATGATTACACACACCCTCGGAGGTGCTTCCCTCCACAGGCTGGTGGTTTTGTCTTCAGACGGTATGGTAATGTAATCAGTAACACAGAAAAAGTGCTGAGTCGCCCTTGTGTGGCTGCTACATTATTTCATGAGTGATGAAGCCGTTTTCCTCACAGTCCCAAGAGCACCGACAAGTACACTTAGCAAGTTTGCTCTAGCTGCCAAATGGTTGTTGCTTTTTTTTTTTTTTTTAAACATTTTGAAGCGCTTCACTGTTTCTTTTTTATTTTTTTCTAAATTCTCTTGTTGACTGGTACTGTTTTTTATTGGTTTGAGATATCTGCTTTTCTTTGTGTATTTTCTTTTTTTTTTCTTACTTTTCCTATCTCCAATAAGGGTTTTTTTTTTTTTTTTTATTTTAATTAATGTGAGTTACAACACCTATTTTCCCGTTGGGATAAATTAAGTATTTTTTTTTAATTAGAATTTTATTTAAAAGGGCTGGTGTTGACTTTAAAAAAAATAATTGTGTTGTCATGTTACTCTCTCATCAAAACGTCCATTTGGGTTGCAGGATTCGCAGGACTTGCAACCCAAATGGACAAAAGTATGTGAAAAAAGAAGACACAAGTATGTGAAAAAAGAAGACACCGTTCTTCAGGGCACCAGATTCAGTCTGCGCGTCCAGCAGGATATCGTTCCAGAACCTCGTAGGTCAAACCAATATTGCAGGTTTTCGGAGGCGTACAGCAGAGTTCACATCCAGCTGACCCCATTCAGTCCCTCCGTACTGCCGAGCAATCGCATCTGTTATTGCTTGGAGTGTCTTACGTTGTTGGAGGGCAATATGAGCGAGTGTCTTTTTCCAAATTGTTGGAAAAAACATTTTGTCCGGAGTAAAAGTTTTTAACCTGGGGTTGTTGCGTAGATTTAGAGCATCTCTGCTCACCCGTTTCCTGCTCTCTCCCTTCCTACCTCCTGCAGGACGTTCAGATAGTGAGCACGGACGAGAGCCAGGTGTTCCTGGCCCTCCAGGAGTGGTACCAGTCAGACACGTACAACCTGTACCAGTCGGACTCGCAGGGCGTCTACTACTCCATGATCCTGGAGAACGTCCGCAGCACCAAGCAGCCGGAGGAGAGCGTCCTCATCGACATCCTGGAGGTGAGGCGCTCCGTAACAAATGGCAAATGTGTTGTTTTGTTTGGGTTTTTTTTCCACCTTCAACTTTCTTCCTTCACAATTAATTTAGTGATTAAATCTATAAGTTGCAACTATGAGCACAAATGAAGCCAGATGTTGCACTAGCGGGGAACCGGTGGAAACGTCGTGACGGTTTGCCCGAGTCCTAAGCAACAAAATGAGCATCTGATGATGTTATAAGTAAACGAACCACTTAGCCATATTTAAGGGTGATAGCGCTTACACTTCCCTTCATTAATCTTACTATCAGTAAATCCCATTAAAAGCCCGGAGCCACCGCTGTGCTACTTGGTCTCCTTGGGATTTATCTATTGTAGGAGAGGCTTTCAGACCGTGTTTTTTTCTTTTTTTTTTTTTTGCAGTGGAAGGGTTCTAGTAAAATGTAATATAGTTTTGTCTCCTGAACCTATTTTTAATGTGTTACTCAAGCAGGAGGTGGATCTCTATGATTTTATTATTATTATTATTATTATTATTATTATTTATTATTATGGCCTGGTTCTAGTGTTCCTCCAATATTTTCAGACCCATTTAACAAACACTCACATACCACCTAATTCACATGTGCCAAACTCAAGGGCGGGGGGCCAAATTTGGCCCGCCGTAGCTTTAACGTGGCCCTCTGCACTCCAAAATAAACCACTAAGCCCCTCTGGGTTTTCACAAATATGAAAAACTCACAAAATCAACAGATTCCAATATTTCTTTAAAAAATGTTTTTTTTCCAATTTTTACGGCAAATTTCTCTCCAAATTGGCCAGAAACATTGAGTTTATCTGACTGCAGCCTCAGCCTTACTTGATGTCAAGTTGTTGTCCGTGATTGATACGACACGTTTAGCATCATACATTAGAGCAAATATTGCAAAAGTTTCTTCCGGATGTTTCTCAATTAGCGCCACAGAATCTGGGATTTTGATTGCAAAAAAAAAAAAAACAACAGAAAAACACAAAAACAATCAAGAAATCCTGGGTGGCAGATCAGAGTGAGAAGATTGGTAATAATTTAAAAAATTACTTATTGAACGCTGAATCGAACAGATTGTAACGACATTTTAACAGTTTAATGGGTTTTATCAATACATTTTGGCACAACCGGCCCTTTGAGAACATTCAGATCTTTGATGTGGTCCAAAATGAAAATGAGTTTGTCGCCCCTGGGTTGACTTGAAATTACCCTGCAATACATCACTTATATGTACCTTAATACATTCAACTTGAGATGAAAATGTTACCCAGAGCTCTTGTGGAATTAAACCGTGCCCAAATACACGCTGGAGGGCTTCGGCTTGCGATTTCCTCAGATAAATGGTAAAAAAAAAACCCCAATGAACCAAACATGTTAGACAATGTTTTCTTTAACGCCGAAGAAATCCCGGGCTGATCAGACCAAGGTCTGGTCGCGCTATGTACCGTAATATTGCTCTAAAACAACAAAAGTTCTGCAAATATGCAAAAAGCAATTGCATGTTGCAGCTTTAGCAAAAAGAGCTTCCAGTGAGTGAACCAGATTCCCGCTGCCAGCAACACGACAGAATTGAAGACAAAAGAAAAAAGCAAAAACAAAACAGTAATAAACTGGATATGGACAAGCCAGTTTCAGAAATCTGCAGATCAATTTCACATATTTAAAAGAAAAAGCTCGGATGTTGTCGGCTCCTGAAGGGCAGCATATTCGCACCAATAAATGTAAGACTTTCCATCATTAAAGGCATAAATTTTCTGTACTGACATTAGGATATTCACTGAGGTTGTAAAGTGGTGCATTTGTAAGAATAAGTGTGTTTTATTACACACTGGCAGAGCAAACTGGGAGGCATCCCAATGAAATGACCGAACAACCGTAAATCTCTGAGCGAACGGCCAAATGCTGGCACTCATAACACTTCCCGGCTTTAATATCTGACTTATTGTTTCGTCCTCATTTGTCTTGAGAGGCGGTATTAATAAACGGTCTAGGCAGCTTAAAGTGTTGTTTTTCCACTTTTTGATCACACTAGAAATAGCAAGCCAATCAGTAAAGGAGTGCCAGGGGGAAAAAGAAAAAAAATAAATAAAAGAGTTTTACAGGGGTCGCTGCTGAAGCTAATTGCCGTTTGTGTCGGAGTTCAGGATCTGTGTGTTATTACCAGCATCTCCTCACATGCCTGCTTAACGGTAGCTAAGAAGCTGTTGTCAAGGACAGAATATTTGTAACATGCTAGGCGTTGATAGCCGACGTCAATTAGTTCCAATTATGCAACAAACTGGCTGAATGTAGCTAATTTTTCCAATGCTGCACCGTCATTTTTCCACTGCTAATAGCTAGCTGTGCTGCATTGTTGATGCTAGCTTGTACTCCAGCAGAATTTCTGGATTCAGCTTCACTTGTTATATTTGTAGTATATATTTGTAATATTACTGTATTATTATTTTATGTTTACAGATAAACTTGTTTAATCCTATTCTTTACCACCCATCTATCTAAACTAGCTTTTTTTTTTCTCAATTTGGCTCTTGTGGCCTTTATTTGAAAGTGCTAAAACAGGAAAGTAGCTAAAGACAGAGAGACAGAAGACATGCGGCAAAGGTCACCAGGCCGGGAATCGGCCTTCGTCCTCAGCGTTGAGGACGAAGGCCTCCTTCTGTAGGCTGCGCTGCCGCAGCACCCTCAATCTGAACTATCTTTTCCTTAAATGGTCTTTGAAGAGGCAGAGAGGCATCGTCGCGCTGCTTCGCAGATGGAGTCCCAGATGTTTCAGCATGCTTTGTTTCCTAGGTGCGTGGGGTGAAAGGCGTCTTCCTTGCCAATCAGAAGGTCGATGGAAAAGTGACGACTCTCATCACCTTCAACAAGGGGCGGACCTGGGAACCCCTGGCCCCGCCCGCCACGGACATGAACGGCAAGCCAGTCAGCTGCAAAGTCGTAAGTGCTCCATTTTTCATCTTTATCGAATATTTTAAAATACAGTATTAGTCTCAAGTACAGCTTAAAAACTGTTGACGGCAATGCACCAACTCATGTTAAGGGCAAATATCTCAAACTTCGCCAGCCATACGTTTTGAAGTTTTATTGTCTGTGTGTGTTTGTGGTTTTTTTTTTTTTCTGATTCTTTTGCTTATACTCTCAGTATGTTAACTAAATGAATGATACAGGCCAAGGCTACATATTGTCACCGATACCCGATCTAGAATTTTCTTTTTTCCCCCCAACATTGGGACAGATACAGACATCGATAACGAATCGTTCCATCTCCGCATCGAACATAAAGGGGGAAAGGATGAGTGCTGCGGTATGAGGAATGCACGTGAGATTCTTGCCATCCATCTTGTCAAAGTCGCAGCTCCGCAAGGTTAGACAGCGAAGAGCCATACATCTCCCCCCCCAAACTGTATTCTGAGCCCCATACATCACACCCGGCCGGGAGGCAGAGGGGAGCACCAGTGTTCTCCTTTATTTGAACCATCTGCTAAAAAAAAAAAAATAAAAAAATATGAAGGCAGGTGCAGATATGAGCCTGACGCTCGTATACTACCTTTAAGACACACACAAACACACACGTTAGATCTCTGATACTGACCTTGTCATAACAATGGGCTCTCCCCATACTTCAAAAAAAAATTGCTCGGCAAAATATCTGCTGTCCTGGATTTAAGTCGCCACATCTATCAGGCACAGAAAAGACTTCATTTTCAAGCGCTGACACGACACATATTGCCGCGGGGCACGGCGCCTCACGGCCGGCGCTGCGGGTGGGGGCTTGGGGGGTGGGGGTGCACGTGGTGGTTCGTCAAGAGAAAAACTGTAAGGCTCGATCCTTTGTCTCCCACCTGTTGGAGATCGGCTCTGGAGATTAATGAGCGTTCAGCGTGAAGACGGTTAATCTCACTGCCTGTAGAAGGAAATCCAGATGGTGAAAATACCGCAAAGCGCAACCGAGCATAAAGACGAGCTAATATCAAAATTTCCCTGAGGCTGAGGTCAACAGAGCTGGACTCTCTTCCTTTTCACGGCAGAACCGCCCAGCGAAGATGTCCGTCTTTGCTGAAATTTGACTGTCCACAGATGAAATGTTGAAGTTTACAATATGCTAGCTTACCATCCTTCCTGTTGTTCCGCTGCAGCCGGATTGCCACCTCCACCTCCACCTGCGCTGGGCCGACAATCCCTACGTCTCTGGCACTGTCCACACTAAAGACTCGGCTCCGGGCCTCATCATGGGCGCTGGTGAGTGGAACCTTCTCTTTTCAGATTAAAACAGTATTTTTTTCTCTTTTACATTTATGAGCCTGTTTTCCCCTGAACTTACTCAAACAGGTGGAAAAACAGAGGGAAATTTAAATGGAATTTTGAGAACGTGGGTGTCTGTCAATTTTCAAGACGCAACCTGAAAGTAGTGCGCATTTGTTGGGAAGATACCTAAATGGATAAGAAATGGCCTGAGGTAGAAATCCTGCTGTATTGCTCTGTGTGGTGGCTCTCTGTAGACCTGCCTCTCTCAGCCCTGTTGCTCATGTGTCTCCTCTCTCTCTCTGACTTTGTTTCTGTTGTGTGTTTCGGGAGTCCCCTCTTCCTGATGCGGCTCTGCATTTTTCATCTTTCCCTCAGGTAACCTTGGCTCCAAACTCGTAGAGTATAAGGAGGAGATGTACATCACTTCAGACTGTGGGAAGACATGGAGACAGGTACAGCATGCTTTGCCTGATTTTTTTTTTTAGTGTTTGTACTCCAAGGAGAAACCTGGATAGATAGAATATCCAATTTTTACTCGGGTTTCTTTTAAGCTAAAAAAAATACATAAGTAAGAATTGTGCTTTACGAAGCTTGATTGTGAGAAAAACACTGAATTGTTTCCATTGGTAAAGTCATTTCCAATCCTTAATGTTTTCCTGTTAAAGGTGTTTGAAGAGGAGCATCACATCCTGTATCTGGACCATGGTGGAGTCATTGTTGCCATCAAGGACACTTCTATTCCCCTCAAGATACTGAAGTAAGATTACACCAACTATTTATTACCTCTTACTTACTGTTCTAGTTTCACTGCAAGCTGCCAGTGGTGCGCACACTTCCCCTAAAGCGCTAGTAGCGGAGCTCAGTTAGCGCTTCAGCATATTTGCTAACTTTGGAAACGCTTAGCGCACTTAGCTTCTCCTAAGTTTATTCAACTAACTGAATAAACCTGGACATCTGTGTTGAAGTTTGACTTTTTAAACTTCAACACAGATGTGAAGTCTACATTCATATTCCTGCCTTTATTTTGAAGGGGGTGAAGCCTGACCTTTTCCTCTCCCTATGCCTGATTTCTTTTTCTCCCCCCCAATAAACAACAACAAAATAAAACATGGGCAGAAGATAAGAACTTGAATACAATATTGAAGAGCATTATGAAACCTATAAAGTAAATTGTCAGAAATGATTGGTGCTCGACAAGTATAGTTTGAATTGAAGTTAGCACTGTAGCATTAGATTTAGCTTATGCTAAATACCGTGTTGCCTTAGTTAGCGGAGCTACTGTTTATTATTAGTGCTTCACGGTTAGCTTCTCTTCTTAGAAAATTCTAAAATTCTCTTCTTAGAATTTTAAAAACTAAGCAAATTTATGCTAAGCTAATGCAGCGCTACAGCCTGGAAATTCATTAAAGACAGTCACTCTTTCCCACACAGGCTATCACAAGCTTAACAGGATGCTATCTCTTTGCCCTTAAAGAGGAATGTTATGATGAAAACCCAAAGGCAGAGATGAAATGAAGAGTATGTGGCACAGATGTAGTTCAGATGACCCTGTAGACGGACTCAGTCTTTCACCCCACCTCTGAATGTATTCGTTTCTAAACGAGCAGTGAAAGAAAAATTTCACCCAGAGGGACATCTCAAACATCAGTCAAATAATCCTGATTTTAATCGTGACATAACACAAAAAATGAGCTGTTTGCCTTATATTTCGGGCCTCAGAAAATCTGTGTTCTTGTGTAATGGCTCTGTTAAAGAGCTTCTGGATGAGGGAAAAAAAGAAAGCAGCTTTTCATGGAATGCAGATTTATTTTTATTTATTTTTCTTTTCCAGGGTTTTTCAAACTGATTTATTGCATCTATTTTAAGCTGAAACTATTTGGCTGGCTCAGTAAAGTGGATCATTTGTTATTGCTGCAACTCCAACTGGCGCACACCCCCGGTATCAGTGATAGTTTTGGAGCCCATCTAAAGGCGTTTTCCACGCTCCGAGGCCTCCCAGGTTCCCTTCGATGTGATGGATTTCACTTTTGCAGGCTGATGTGGTTTTAATGCGGCGAGATGTAGCGTTATTTGGGAAACTAGCGGTGTGCCATTAACTTAATTTTGGTTAATTACCGTGAATGATTGCTGCTTTAGTACCAGAGATTAAGATGCTGATTGTCACAATGTGTTAAACTTTTCCTAAATCTTTAAAGCTGTATCATTTTGTGTGGCTAATTCAAACGACAGCAAATCTAAGCTGTGCATATTACTGCACACACACATAAACTTTTTTATGTGCTTTAGAAAAGCTGATGAGCTGGATATGCACTCAGCTGACACTTTATTAGGTACATATTTCTTGTATGACCCTAATTCTTCCATGTCGCTGAACAGGAGGCAACTAAAAAAGTTGGTTGTGCTAACGCTGAAGCACTAATCATAAACATTAGCTCCAAGAACACAAAAGCACAGCACTCTAACCCTAAAGCACTAATTACAAACATCAGTTCTGCTACATCACTACACCCAACAGGATTTAGTGGAAGCGAAAGCGTTAAGAAGTGACATTAAATCAAATTACATCTGCCCTCGAACGACTACGACTCTGGAGATGTTGTATGTATGCTTATGTCTTCTTCTGAACTGTCTGTGTTTTATTTTTGTATGTCGTTTAAAATAGCAGTTTACGCCAGCAAATAACGTTAACTGTCTGAAGAATCCTTCAGTCGGTCACCAACACTTCAACACAGATGTCGATGTCATTCAACTGACAGATTACAAAGCAGCCACGTAAATTAGCACTCTGCTATATATGTGTAAAAGTTAATTTAGGAGCAGCTAAGTGTGCTAGCTAATTGAAAAATTAGCTCCACAATTAGCTCATTAGCAGAATAGCAGAAGTGAACCCATCACTGCAACACCACCAGCCTGGATCTCACCTGAATTTTCATTATTATTTTTTTTGCATAATTCAGGTGAGATCCATGTTTTCCGTCAAATTCTGCTGTCAAATTCCATCTTTCCCCAAATGACATCACAATTTGTGGTTGTTTTACTGGGAGACGTCGGAATTGAGTCAACGTTGTAGCATGAAGCCGGTTATAAGATCAGTGTGCGATGATGTACGAAGCTGTTAGCTAGTTAATAAATTGCCAGCCTTGAGCTAATCAGAGATTCTTGCCCAGCGGATGATCGATGATTTGAAGCCAAATCAAGGCCTGAGAATGCAAGAACACAGAAACATTTCTGAGGTTGCTGTTTTCCGTTTGATCTGACAGAATTTCTACTTTAAACAAAATAGCTTCTCTGATCCGGTCAGGATCCGACTGATCTTACCCAGAGTTTAAGTCAAAGGCTCGCCCATCAAAGCCTCGTGATTATGTAACATTTTTCTTAATCCGTCTCCGGGATCATTGTGTCTCTCTCTCTCTCTCTCTCGTTCCGAAGGAAGATGGAAGCAGAACGAAAACAAAAAGCGCTTTAGTAATTCCAAACCAATTTCCGTCATCCGTACACCTGAGCGGTAACTCAAACAATTACAAAGCCCTCGGATTCAGGGCCCAACAGGTTGTGTTGACAGAAAGGAGACCTCCAACGTGGTTAGATTCAGCTGTTCTTTGATGCATAATGAGGCTTTGCCACTGCATCCTCAGTGGCTGTGTTGATCTGTGCTGTCTTCCCCTCGCTGTGCGCGTTCGCTGCTGATTATCTTATTGTTGTCCCGGTAAGAGCGTCATTAAAACACACAGCCGTGTTGTGTGAGCGAGACTCTGCTTGATTCCTCATTGATCCCTCTCCGTCACGCAGTCACACTTACTCAGCGCTACTGCCACTGTCGACAGCTGAAATTGTTGGCACGGTGACTAAAGGAGAGCAGATGGCTCTTCTTGTTTTATTTTCCCAAAAAAAAAAAAAGGAATTTAATAGCAAACTGGATATGCTTGCCTGCACAGCCATGTTCTGATTTTATGTTTTTTAAGCCCTAAATCGTTTTCAGTCAACTAAGGTCAAAATCAAGGAAAGGAAAAAAATCGTTTTCAAACTATGAGGACTTTTCTAAATTTTGATGCACAGAATAGGCATGTACACAACCTTTCGTCTGTCTCCGCGTAACCCTGTATTCTATATCTTCTCTCTCACAAGCTACCTTCCTTTCCTCTTTCACTCCATCCTTAAATCTCCTCCTTGGTCTTCCTGTAGGTCTCCTCAGCATCCTTCTACTCTCCTCTGCTCATGTCCAAACCATCTCAGTTTGACTTCTCTCACTTTATCTGACATGAGCTGTTCCTCTGATGTATTCATTCCTGACCTTGTTCTTCCTTGTCACTCCCAAAGAAAACCTCTGATTACCACGACCTAATCGTGCTAATCTCTTGTAGGATCCAGATGCTAACGATTCTGCAGTTGGGTTGACATGATCAAAAGTAACATGATATGATGCAATGCTAAGAAAAAAATTTCAGAAAAATAATATCCCACTTTGGCAACTTTTAAAATTTTTACGGTGTAGTGAATAAGATGAAAACCCCACTATGCTATGTTGTTAATTATCAGCCAGAACCCGGATGGTCTTCAGGGAACTAGGATATTTCTTCTGGAAATTTTCCCTTATAATGGATCCAAGGTCTGACACCTTCTGTTAGCTTGGCCTTAGCTCATTCCAAGGCCTAGTCCACTATGAAAACCTATTTTTATTCACATCACAGTCTGCAACAAATAATGTGTTAATACGTCCACACGCTTCCTTTGACGTGATTCTCATTCAACGTCGTCTTGTGTTTAACTTCATATTCTAGTACGCCGTATAAAGTAGTTCAACCTACACATCTGTCTCGATCCCAAGTGTATGATATTACTTTTTAGACCGACGTGACGCAAATATGCATTTTTATAAAGACCCAGTGAAAATCAACTGGTTTTTAAGACATGCGAACTGTCGAGATGTTGTGGTCTCTATTCCACACCATTCAGCTCAACGGTGCCGGACGATTAGAGTGGAGCTTCTGGTGTCACGCAACGCAGTCCGTTGACTGATGGACTGAAAAACTTCACTGCTTGTCACAGAGACGTTTGGGTCTAACCACAACCGTCTATAACATCCGACCTTTGGTGGAAACGTTCCCCAGACTACTGACGGCCATGAAGTAGCTTACCAAACCGCAGCGACCCGTGCCGAATCCCTCTATGGAAACGAAGCATGACTGACGGAGAGTTTTGGTTGGAATAATAGTACTATCCAGTTTCACAGTGTTGTACAGTCCTACTCTTAAGTGGTATATTTAATATTGAGGAAAGTTAAATTAAACTCATTTCTTTTCTCAGTGATCATTCAAGCTGAACATGCAGTAAAACACGACAACTTGCTTACCAACTTCACAGTAAGACAGCATGAAGACTCAGCTCTCGGTGTGCTGTGTTGGATTTTATCGCTCAGTTACAATGTTTTAGAGTTTAATGCAAAGTATAATTTGGAAATCATTGCAATCCACTGATTATCTTCCTCTTGATGACATGCAGAACTACACTTTGGTACCTTTGGGGAAAATGAATCACCAGCCCGGTTTTAAAGGGTAGTGAAGGTTATTGAGGAACTCAAAGGGCCTTGGTCACCCTCATCACAGTACAAACCATGGTACTATACTAAAATAAACTTGTAAAACCCTGAAAGTGCTTAGCAATATGACTTGAAACATCATTTTTCTTAGAGAAAGAACACCAAATACTTTTAAATTGCCATGATGAAATGTGCTGACACCTGATTGGAAGGTCTTTCCTCGGCTCCCTTCTATTACCAGAGCAGAAATGAAACATCAATGGTTCACTGATCCAAGAAGCGCCTGAAATACGAGTTTGGTTTTCATCCAGCGTTTTGGGTGGAGATTCGCAACTGATAAAAGCTCGCTGGGTAATTTTCTGTACCTCACTTTCTCTAGGACTTGTAAGTTTTGATTCGACCTTTTTCCACTTCTGAGATTTTTTTAATACCGGGAACTTTTAGCACTTGTCTTGTCCGAGTTTCTGAAGGTTGAACGTTTTCTGAAATCAGCTGTTTCGATTTAGAACGGATTGCATTGGTTGTTGCAAGAGACAGTGATTTAAGTTCATTTGAACGCTTCTTATTTCCACTACTTCCATCAGGCGTTATGTCAAATAATGTGAATAAAAGCTGGAGTTAAAAGTTTCTTGACTTTCTTGACCCAAATCTGAATAGAATATGAAATATTTGCATTTACTTCTACTATTTAACTATTATTTAAATGGTTTTTCTGTTGTACAAGTTGGAAAGAAATAGTTAGAACAGCTTTTTGTTTTTCTCCAAAAGGACTTTCGGCACAGATAAGTGCTTTCCAAAGTCATGTTTCTCAATAAAAAGTTCAACTTCTTTTTGATCCAGGCTCATGCTTTTCTTTCCGTAGGTTCAGCATTGACGAAGGCAGAACCTGGAACATTCACAACTTCACCAGCACGTCTGTGTTCGTCGACGGACTCCTGAGCGAACCAGGAGACGAAACTCTGGTTATGACGTGAGTGAATAAACTACTCCCGCAAACGTACAAATAAAAAATACATCTGGTTGAGAGCCTGTTACTGGGAGACACTAATCAATGTGCAGCAGACTTGCTTCTACTAAGGTTCTGAAATTTGACATGTTCTTGCTTGTGTTTCCAACACAATGGGGTATTTTCTCTCGATATATATATAAAAATGCGGTTTTCCATGTGCAGCTCTCCCTTTTTCAATCATATTCTCTTTTATTTTGCAGGATCATTGCATAATTTACAGCGTGCACCAACTTACCTCAGCTGGTTTGGAAGAAGAAAAAAAAAACATTGATTCTCTCTTTTTTTTTAAAAAAAGGAAAAAAAAATAACTCGGTTTTCTGCAGTCTGGGAGTCGGGCGACGTGTCTTCTTTACAGAAAGAGGCAGAGGTGTATTTCTCTGTCAGAGCTCTTGAAAAACATTATGCTAAAAGGTTATTATGAGGCTCTTTTCACAGCAATGCCAAACGCCGTCTGCCCGAGCTCTCCTCACACTTTCTGCTTTCTGCTCGTTTCTAATGAGTTATCTGACAGAACCTTCCAGGCTGCAAACCATGCTTAAGGAGGGGGCTCAAGTTACTCTTCCATCACAGCGACTCTTTCGCGATTTGTTGGAGCAGGGCAAGCAATTTCGTGGTGCTAACCGCAGCTGCTCTCGCACCCGATTTCCCGCAGAGCCCCCCCCCCCCCCCCCCCCCCCCCCCCCTCTCCTCTCTCTGTCTTGACCTCTAAATTGCCATTACAGTGGAGGTTGAAGGGAGAAAACAGCCCAATCAGCCTCATGGCCTTCCTTCCTGTCTGTTTCTTTCCCCTCTGACATTTTGCCAGATCCGATCTTGGCGTTTTTTGTTGTTGTTGTTTTTTTTTTTGTGTATGTTTCTCCATGCTGGCTCTTTGCAGCATCCAGCGAAGTACAGCAGATCTTTTGCATGTTAAGTCGGGTAAATGGTACACTTTAGAGCAACATGAAGTGTTACACTCACGGTATGCTCAGATTTATGCTCATCCTTAAGGTAATTTTCTGAGCTACGCTAGCCTCTTTCTGTTTGCACATTTCAGACCAAAATACATTTATTTCTGGGACTTGGAACCGTGTCTTTCCTGAGAGCTGTGATGGTTGGACACTCCAGTCACATCTATATTGGTGCATAATTGTTTGAAAAGGGTACTGCCACGCTGTCGAGAGAGAGATAAGTGATTTTGTAGGTAGTCTTTTTATCAGTAAGACATTAATAAAACAAATCTTTGACATATGTTTTTATTGTGGCATTTAGCCAAGTAACGCTGGTAATTCAAATTGATCTAAAACAACAGATGTTTGGTTTTATTTGACTTCAGAAAAGGTGTTTTTTTTAATATATATATATCCGTCATTTTTATTTTTTTTTTCAGGTATATAAACTTCCGATTTTAACTGTACATTTTTCAGATAGGAGAATGGTATGAAGGGGGGCGAATACTTTCCCTATGGCACAGTAAATACAGTTTCTGCCATAATTATTGGAGCTCCAATTAAACATGCTAAAAAGCCTTAAAATCATGTTGCATTACAGTAGCCTGGGTTCACACTGAACATTATTTTTACATCTGGCTTTTATGTCCAGTATGTTTATTCAGTGGGGAACAAATTCAGTGCTAATTAGAGTTTCTTCGAACTTCTAATGACTTTTATTTTCCTTGGTGTATAAATATGATGTGACACTGAGGTCTATTTATTTTAGCTATTAGCCTAGAGGTTGCTCTTTATCTCAGCAACACACAGAGTGGGCAGGAAGCTAAGAGAGATACAAGAAAATATTCAAAGCTGTTGGATACTTTCAACAAAAAGCCGCTTATTTAGATCAACGGGTCTCAACATCGATTAAACACAATATCCATGTCGACAGATTATTTGTGGGTGATGCCCTACCATGACAAACGTAAATATTTAGAGGGAAATAAAAGATGCATTTTTGGGAAAGTGCTCTAAAAGCAGGAAATGAATGATGGCGCAGGGAATCCTGGGTAAATACAACCAAAACAAATAGTGAGGCTAACACTGGCAAGAGAAATAGCCTTTTGGTCTTTTACCAAAGTCAAAACAGAAACCCTAACTAGTAAAATCTGACTTTACTCCATATTGTTTACATTTCATGAAGATGGAGGCTGCGCTCAGTGTTGTCTTCTGACGTTTTTGTGTTGTTTCCTTCAGTGGTTCTTGGTGCGAGGCGAGAAGGGAAACAGCTTTTTCAAAGGTTTTGCATTGTCTTTCACAGTGGTGTTTTGAAAGCGAACCGCAGCACCTTAAAATGTAGCAAATGTTGCAATTTTGGTCCCTAATTGAACCGAGTCTACCGGACAATCAGGTGTGAAAACCAATACTTTATGGCTTTTTAGCAGAAATCTTTTTTTGTTTCCCCTCTACATTTGAGCTGGAAACCCAAATCTTTGACCAGACTTGCAACATATTCTACTACTAAAATGGTTGGTTTCTTGACAATCTCTTGGTGTTGAAAACATGAAGGAAATTCAGTAGAAGGCATCTTCGGACTAGTAACGTCAAACTTTCAAGACCTCAAATTTCTCTCTCCTTTTTTTTTTTTTGGCATCTCCTCTGTTTTGCTAATCCCTCCATCAGGAAAGTTAACTGAAGTGAAACCTGTCACATCATCTCAGACTACACGGCCAGGTTCACAGATAAGGCCAATCTTTCGGCTGTAATCTGTCGAGAAGGGCAAAGAGAAGACCACAAACACAAGGACACACACCAACACACACACGCACACGCACACACACACACTTACACAGACAGAGACAGGAGGACAAGAGGCTTCGGCATATAGGTTCACTCACAATTACCTCCCATGTTGATGGGCTGAAATGCACACACACACACAGATAGATGTTCCCCATCTGGCTCTGGAGAGATAGGGTCGGAGGGGTGTTGAGGGCAGCTCCTGTCTGACAGATTAGCCAGGCTCTATTTCTTAACCATGGAGTTTCGATTTTTTTTTTACGCCACAGTCTGCCATCCCATAATGAAGTCTTTGAGCGGCGACTTAGCACCAAGGACAGGTGGAGGGGAGGGTGGGTGTTGGTGGCAGAGCAGAGCAGAGCTAATCCAGCGCTCGTACTAATGACAGCTGGTCAGATCAAAGACCGGACAGACGAAGAATACCGATAGAAACATTGTGTCAGAAACACACCAGATCATTATCCCAGCTCACACTTCGTTACCCGTTCTCCTGCAGGAACTTCTTCGCCAGAAAGATTTCCTCTGAAGCGCCTCCGCATTCGATATCTTTTGGCACCAGAAGCTCCCCCCGTTAAAGAAAGAAAAAAAAAAAAACAAAGAAAAAGAGCCCAATCCGCGCCGGCGTTTTTCCTCTGTGTTCCTTAATGAGACGATCCGTTAATGGCTGTTGAGTTTGTTTTTGCTCGGCTCTCTTCAGAGTATTGTTTGTCCACTGACAGAGCTTCAGAGGCTCTGAAGTGCCATTTCGACACCGAAACACCAAGATGCTAAATTAACCGAGGCTGGTGGGAATCAGATAAAGCAATAAGTCTCGCTTTAAAAACTGGAGCGAATTAATTTGAATTTGTGTGGGAGCAGATTTGGACGAGAGAACGAAGTAGGCAGTCAGCATAGTTTTGGAATTCATTAGGAAGAATGTGTGGGCCTCTAGAAATCACTTCAACCATTTGATTTCACCTACAATGACCATGAAGTTGATTAATTTGAAAAAAACATTTGCCTGATGGAAAAACTAGTATTTCAATAAAAAGTTTTGGTGCTAGCATGAGGTGAATTTTTGTTGAGGTCACATCAAAATTGTTGTTTTGGTTTTTTTTGCAAAAATGCAATGGAAACAATATTTCCACTTCACACTTCGACAACTAGAAGTTACTACAGGCAAAAACCACAAAGAAGAAAACAGGAAGTGGTGAGAGGATGATGGTACGCCATGTTTTTCAGATGACTTATTGTGTGAACTTACTCACATGTGAATTTAACTGCGTTTATTTAAAAGAAAACACCGCCACTGTGAAAGTGTGTGTTTTCAACATTAGCAGAATATAGACAAAATGTGTCTATATTTTGTCTATATAGACTCAACTCAACTTCAGTGAGTTGATAGCCAAGCAACAGACTCAATGCCCTGCCAAAGTATGCATGAACATTTTCATCTAATGTCACGTCAGAGCCACAAACATCCATTTGTTTTACCCATATTTTATGTTATAGACCAGATCAATGAGGCACAATTTTGTGAGGAAAAAGTTTTTTCTTAATTCATAATTGGCTTTATACCAGACTGGATTTTGGTTTTCCTACTTCCTGTTGCTTTTGTGGTTTCAGGGGGTTTGAATTTTGTCAGACAGCAACAGGAGAGAAAGCGAGGAAGCGGCTCGTATGAGTCGGCAGAAACACATCCATCACGTCGTCTTTAACGATGTCAGTGAAGACGGTATTAGTCAAGCTCGCTTTGCTCTCCAACAAGGTGATGGTGGGCCACCGCTGGCAGACTAACATATGCTGGAGTCACTGACTTGAGTCACATCAGTCTGCTTTTAGAAGCAACGCTGCAACCGCGACGGGAAGACAGCTCACTGTAGCTCCCGAATGGGGAGTGGGTCTGTGTTGGATTATAGAACAGCACCATCTAGTGGAGGGATGCCGCTTGTCGCTTCAGAGAGGCTTTACTACTCTGGAGCTGAGAGGTATCGTTTTTCATCAGGGAAATTGTAGACAGGACACAAAACAAGTGTAAATTTCTGCCAAAAAATATTGAGATTTATCTCTGAAATTTCATTGACGAATTTGCTTTTGTGTCTTTGTGCAAAGACTATAAAGCAAGTCTAAAATTTTCTGGGAAAAGTTCACAAACTTTAGATTAGTCTCAAAGATTTCTAGAAAAAGTTGAAAACCTTTGACGTCTGAAACACCAGAGCATTTCTTGAGGTTAATCTCAAAATGTTAGTTGTTTTTTTTTCTAGCAAATTTTTGAATTTCCAAGCTGAGAAATCTCCAAGTTTCTCTCTAGACAATTTTTCTGATTAAACTCCAAAGGTGCTTCTCTGTTCTTTGCTTTTCTTATCTACAACGGCCCATCGCGCGTTTTCTTATTGAAGCTCTTTCTTTTGATCTTGATACCTTTTAATTATTGATGAATAAAAACAAAATCATGGAAGTACAGATAAAGACCTCTCTGCCCTGAAGTGATGGTGAATAATATTGAATGTGTGTGTGTGTGTGTGTGTGTGTGTGTGTGTGTGTGTGTGTGCGTGTGCGTGCGTGTGCGTGTGTGTGTGTGTGTTTTCAGTGTGTTTGGCCACATCAGCTACAGGTCGGACTGGGAGCTGGTCAAAGTGGACTTCAGGCAGTCTTTCCCCCGTCAGTGCACTGAGTCGGATTACGAGTCCTGGCAGCTCACAGACCTGCAGGTGAATCAGACTTGAAGCCACGAACACATTTGTTTTAGTTCCACCTTTAATTCAGCTGTTTGATAGGTCTTCGAAACTATTTTTGAGGATGTAGGAGTGCAGATAAAACGCGTCGTGTTAGCTTGTGTGAATGTTTTCGGTGCGCCTGGGCCGCCCGCAGGGGGAAAAGTGCATCATGGGACGAGAGCGGACCTTCAGGAAGCGGAAGGACAGTTCGTTCTGCGTGAAAGGAAAGAGCTACACCTCGGCTCTCGCCGCCACACCCTGCCAGTGCACCGACAGCGACTTCATCTGGTGAGCGGGCCACTGCGGACAACTAAAAACAACAAAAACAAAGTCTCTGATCGCAACTGTTGTGCACATGCAGTGATTACGGCTTTGAGCGCTCCTACACGGAGGGCGATCGATGCTTCCCGGACTTCTGGTTTGATCCCGAATCTCCTCCAGAGAGCTGCCACCTTGGACAAAACTACCAGTCTAGCACTGGGTAAGTCATGTGTTTCATAAAAAAAGGCTTGTGTTTGTTTTGGGGGTTTTTTACCCCTAATTTCATGCTGTGTGTTAATAAGACCAACACCTTGTGGCAACAGCTCCAATTGTGAAGCAAGAAAAGGGGGGAAAAATATCAGATTTTCATTTTTATATAATGTGTTTTTCTGTTTGTTTAGCTAATGTTGAGGAATAAATTACATTGGAGTAGTTCTGTCATTTTTTTTAGATATTTTCTATTTTCAAAGTTTAATTCTTTATTTTCTGGGGGAACAATTGCTTTTGAAAAAATATATTTCTATATGACAACCCTTCCAGGCCATGTATCTGGAGCAATTATTGCCTGTGGTGATATATTATGAGTAGAACATTTTTAATGAAGGGTTTATTTCTGACTGAGGCACAGCTTAAGTTTAAATTCCTGTTATGTTTTTGGACAATAAGAAGCTTAGAGTTGGGTAAAATCTGAAAGTAGCAGAAACCAGAGCGGCTTTGACCAGACAGACGTTTATAATACTTAGAATATTAGCTGTTAGCTTGCATTTTCTTTTTCTTTCATTGTTCTCCGTTGTGTTTCAGCTACAGGAAGGTGATCTCGAACTCTTGCGAGGGAGGCCTCGACAAACAGCAGAGCGCCAAACAGCACAGCTGCCCTCTGTTGCCCCCTAAAGGGCTGAAGGTCGCCATTAAAGGCCAGATGCTGGCCGTGGCCCCTGGCGATGACATCACGTTCATCGTCCATCAGGAGCAGGTGTCGTAAAAAAAGAAAAAAAAAAAAAAAAAAAAGACGATTTATCCCTGCTTCTCCCTCCGGCATTTTCTCTGCCACCGGCTTACGCGTCGTTTTGTTCCCAACAGGGCGACACGAGCAGCACCAGGTACCAGGTGGACCTCGGCGACGGCGTTCGAACCATTTACCAGAACCTGACGGTGACCGACGAGCCCATCCAGCACCGCTACGAAAAGCCCGGCGTTTACAAGGTGACTGTGAAGGCGGAGAACATGGCGGGACACGACGAGGCCACCATGTACATCCAGGTCACAGGTCAGTGTTTGACCTACTCTGTGACCTTTAAAGGGAACACATTTATTTGGTGTTTTATTCCTTTCCTCAGTCGGACAGCTGTCTTTGTCAGAGGCATTAAACCTAAATGCTTCAATCCTTCTTTTATTCACACCTGGGAGTGTTCAACGTCGCAGCAGAGACAAATAAACCTTTGTAACAGTCAGTGAAATAAATGGCACTTTTAAAAGTGAGAAAAAGCAAAGAAAAACATTCCAGAAGTCCAGAAGTTGCGGAAACGCCGCCACGTTCTTTCGAAAGAGGTGCCGTTTGATCTAAAGTGTTTTTATTTTTTCACCAGTCAGATCGTCCAACGAGCCTGTTCCGTCCTTTTTATGTGTCACTGTGTCCTCAGGCAACACGTTGAACTCAGATTGACCCGCTGTGCTCATCGGTGTGTAAAGACAGCAGGGGACACGGTGTCAGTCTTGCTGAATGTGGCTTTTTACGTTTAATTGTAACAGCTGGTCAGTAGATTAAGGAAGGCAGCGAGGGATTTTCCCTTCAACTGTTATTTGAGGTAATAAAAAAAAAAAAAAAAAAAACTATTTCCTGCGCAGAGCCTCTGCAGGAAGTTCACCTGGAAGCGGTTCCCATCGCCAGGAGAAACCGTGAAGTCAACCTGACGGCCATAGTTCTTCCCACTGCAGCCAACTTGTCCGTCTTTTACTGGTGGCTCGGCGACGGCCCTAAGGTAAAGTTGGAAATATCCAGCTGTTGTTTGACAATGCTGACTGACAGAAACCTACAGGCACATCAATGTAAAATAGACGTGCTAGCTTGTCTGGTTCTTCCTGTCGTGTCACTAACATTTCTCCCTCCCTCTCCCAGCCCAAACTGACCCTCCAGAACAGCCTTTTGACCCGTTTCCCCGAGAGCGGAGAGGTTTCCGTCACCGTCCAGGCGTCCAACGGCCGATCCATGGTGCAGGACACAAAGATCGTCAGAGTCTATGGTAAGACGATTAATATCTTACACTTAATGAAGCGTCACGGTAACGATGGTTGCGTGTGTTTTTCCATAAACAGGGACTTAGCTTAACTTTGTTGCCACGTAATACTAGATTGGTTTACTTAATAACCTGTAACAAGTTTTGTTATGGGCAGATAACATTTTCATAAAAAATAAAAAGAATAATTGTTTTACAGATAAATAACATCTTCATGAAATAAGTCAGGATTCTGTTGGGTCATAACACAATCATGCACACCCTTTTTTTTTCCTGTTTTGTATCTATAATTTTTTTTTAAAAAAATGTTACTTTCATTTATTATTGAGCAGATAAACGTAACAAAAACGACACAAAATGTTTTTGAAAACCTTTTTTGGCCCCTGATGCCGCTGATCTAAAGTTTTACCTGCAAGTCCTTATGAAAGAGAAACAAATTGAGCGGCAACTGCTGCCATCTGTTAGCGCCGGCAGCGCCGCGGAAACACGCAGACAGAAACACGCAGACAGAAACAACGCCACGTTTCCTCCGAGGTGATCGGCGACGAGGCGCGTCTGTCCGTTCGGAGCAGCAGCTGAGGGTTTGGGGTCGTGTCTTTCCGGGCCCGATCGGGTGTTGGTCCTAACGGACGTGGCGACTCGCTCTCCTTCCAGACAACTTTCAAGTCATCCCGCTGAGCTTCAGCAGGAACCTGGACCGTTTCAACCCCAACATCCCGGAGTGGAGGGACGACGTGGGCCAGGTGGTCACCAAGCTCCTAGCCAAGGTTAGATCCCTTCTCTTCACCTCATTTCCAGTCATTTTCTTTGTTGTGGACGACGTTGATGTTGCCGCTGGATCACTTGGTTGCGAGAGACGAAAATGTTTTCAATGGATGATGGTGACGAAGTACGAAAGATGACCAGGAGAAGTGTTGCTCTGTCCTTTATTGTTGGATTTTAGTCGTCTATTCACCCAATTTGACTAAATCTGTTATCAGCCCAGCAGCAGCGGCTTTATATATTTTTCAGGGCTACAACTAATCGATTATTCTGACGATTAATCGAATGGAAGAACTGACACAATCTGCATATTTTTCATGGTCTGCCAAAGCTTATTTTTAGAATATTAGAAGAACATTTTTTTAAAAATGCAAATAAACAAATAACTCAATTCCCTTTTAACGAAAAAGAATTGCCTAAAATGCAATACCAGAGCATTAACATAGTGAACGCTGGATCATTTATAGCAAATGATGAATCTGCAGCGGAGCACTGATCTGTTGACTGTTATTTAGTCAAATAATTGGACAGCAGGAGGTATTTAACAAGATTTTTTTCCCCAAAAAATTTTAACTAGGTGAAGTAAAGACTACTCCACTTCAGGAGAAGCTTAGAACACATGCACAGAAAAGGAAGGTTTTTCATCTTTGTTTAGTTTTAGCTTAATTACTGAACTGGTGTAAAAAAAAACCCAAATACGTTGAGCTGAAATCTGAGAAACACCAAAGCTGAGCAATTCTCTTTTTTTTTTTTTTTGTATAATGTGCGATTGCTGTGCTGTCGGCTTCCTGCTGACCAGCCTTACACCGTTCTTTGTGACTCGTGTCCTCAGACCACAGGCGTGCCTCAGGACTCTCTGGTTACCGTGGTGAACCCGGGCCTCCCCACGACGGCCGACCTGTACGTGTTGCCGCTGGACTCCAAACCAGCCAAGGGCAGTATATTAGTAGACAAGGTAGAGCCACACAAAACCGGGCACTTTCTCATAAAACATAAAGACATCTTCAGTGTAAACGCAGCTCTAACACAACGTTCTCCTTCTCAGCGTATCCCGGCGGTGGTTCAAGCGGTCAGCGACAAGAACATCAGCTTCATGGTCCGAGGAGGTCTGCGGGTGTTGGTGATGTTGGCCGACCCAAACGCAGGTAGACCCTGAGAGCTACCGACGCTTTACTTGGCGTTTCCCGTGATCGTTTCCACTGTAGTTTATCGTTCAAACCGTACCAAACGGCACACCAATGATTATTTCCACTGAATAGGTTTAATTGCTAATGATTTGGTAGCCGCAGCGGCAGAAAACGGTGCGTTCACCAGACGTTCCCAAACTCAAATAAAAACCCTCTCCCTGTGAATGGTCTCCACTCTGAGGCCGTCGTGCTGTCCTGTTCTCCCACACACCCCTCGCACTTTCCCATCAACACTAGCAAATTCCTGCTTTTGCTTCTACGTGACGTCGGTCCCTTCTTCTCTGAAACCTGTGCATTTGTTTGTCACTCTAGGCTACCACGGAGCAGCTGGAGGTCCAGGTGTTTGGGCGCTGGCTGTCATATTCCTAATAAGCGTCATTGGCACTGGCTCGTTCATTCTGTACAAGTTCAAAAGGTGAGCTCTGTCCTGGTGTGAAGTCACTTCCTGTTGGTCTGCACTCGACCACAGCCAGTAGTATGACCTGAGTTTTAACACAAAACATCTATTGTCTCGGCGTATGAAAGTCTGGTTATATTTATATATACACAAAACTATTTGGAAATCAAAAAGACAATGGCAGCAGTGAGGTAGTTTTTCAAAGAGGTGCTGGGGTCCGGCCTCATTCAGAGAGGTCATGGAGGTCGTGGAGGTCGACATCACCCCGCCTCCCATTGACGGGGGAAACACGTTTTACATAAAACAAGTTGGACGTTTAGATGCATGTTAACACTAAACAAAGGTCTTGGCATGATTCAGTTCCAAGAACGTACGTAAAAAAAAAAAATGTCTTCAGTAAGAGGCTTCTTCTAATTCACTGTAACACAGACTGCTACAGGAGATCGCTCCTGCACCACAGCCATTACCATCTATAATAAATACAAAGAATTCTACAAAATAATTGAATTTTTGCAGCAGATTTCTACAGTTTAATAAATTATTGCTTGCTCAATTCAAAAGCATCTGAAACCCACTGCTAACCATTGCTTTATTGCCCCCCTTTTTCTAACCACACTCTATAGTTTGCATGAAATTTAGCCTCGATAACAATATCTTATGAGCTGCATGCATTTTTAATTGATTATTTCCCCCACCCCCCCTAGCTCACTAATGACACCACAGCCCCTGAGCGCGGAACACGAATATCCACCGAAAAGTCACTTGAATGAAAAGCTGCCGTGCGATTCTTCAGCCCCGTCTCATTAAAAACAAACTACTATCCCACAGTCCTTGGCCTAGGACTGAGGACCCCTATCCTCCACTGTTTTTCAGAAAGCTCCCCGGCAACCGCAACATCTACGCCCAGATGCACAACGAGAAGGAGCAGGAGATGACCAGCCCCGTCAACCACAGCGAGGACACGCAGCACATCATCCAGGGCGAGGAGTTCATCGACGACGACCTGGACTCGCAGACTCTAGGTAACGCGGGAGGCAGCCCCGCCTTCCGTTCTCTTATAAGGACTACCACTAACCACTGCTACTAAAACAGCCAGGCCACTAACTCCAGCAGCTAACACACACCAAGGTACTGAATGACTTCACCCGTTTTCTTTGAATATTTTAATGTTGTCTCTTCGTTTGTTTTCTTTAAGGCACTTCAGTCAATTGATTATATTTACAGGTGCATCTCAGTAAATAAGCATGTAACCTATTTAATTTCAATTCATTAATTTAGCTTAATTTCCCTAATCAATAAAGTGTTTTTGAATTTTTAATAGTTGTGTTTTTTTGTTTTTTTTTTAAAGTCTTGCTTGTTTTATAACTGCACTTTTCCTTCCACTCAACTTTCCTGTTGTTGTGGTAGTGTGCAGAGAACTGGCTTCGTTGGCACGACTTTTTGAGGTTTGCCCTATTTATGCATGGTATCGGTGATTGCCAAAAAAAGAAAAGGTTTTATTAGTCTTTATTAGTCTTATGAATTATTCACATTTTTCAAGAAACTATGAATTTGGGAGTTTTTCTTAGGCATAAGCCGTAATCATCAAAAGCAGAAGCAAATCATCAATAAATCCTTGAAATATGATGATTGTGTTTATCTTTTTTAAAAAAGAAAATCGAAGCATATTAACTTTGCAGTGAAATTTATTGACTATGAATATTTATTGAGATGCGCCTGTAGTTTTGACATGCTATGCTACATAGTTGAATGTTCTTTGCATTTGACTGATGTTGCTAAAATAATGTTTATTTGGTGGAGATGTGTGTTCCCATGGTTACACTGTTTTGTTCAGAAAACTCCACAAAGTACCGTTTTACACCATTCACTGTGATTTCTGCAGTTCGTTTGTTAGCGTATTGCTAATTCGATTGCGCGTGTTGTTTGTCGTCCCCCCGCTTTGCCCCCCGACCTCGTCTCCAGGCAACCACTCAGGTGTGATCCTGAGCATCAACTCCAGAGAATTACACGGTTACCTGAGCAGCTGATGGCTGACGGGGCAACGCTGACGGGCTAGCCCAGCCTAGCCGAGCCAGCTAACAAGCACAGGGACTCTGACTTCCTCTTCCTCCCCTCCCCCGCCTTTCTCTCTCTCTCTCTCTCATTTATTTTATTTTTTTCATCCACGTTGGAATCATCAGATCTACCCGACAGCCTCTTCCAACCCAACTTTTTGGTGATCTGCTTGAATTTTTTTTTTTTTTTTTTTTTTTTTTTTTTGTATTCCACGTCCCTTTCGTCTCCTTTTCGGTTCATCTCAACTCTGAAGAAGTGTTTTAAGGTTCATCTGTTGTTTTGTGTATCAGTGCTTCAAAATTGTGCTGAAGTAGCACAACTTCCCTTACTGGTTTTAACTGATAAGACAGTTGATCAGCGCAGGCCAGCAGCGACTGAAATCAGGCCTCGCAAAAGTGTCACCTTTACCTAAACCTTTATTATGCATATTTTTATCATGTTGCAGCCATGAACTTCAGTGTATTTTATTAGCCGTTTATGACACAAAGTAGCGTATATCCTCCTGACTACCATGAAAAAAAGAGTTGTTTTTTTTTTGTTTCCCTGTCGAAATTGTGTGAAAATTTGAACAAATTGATTATTTGTAAAACCACATTTTTCTACAATGATACATGGAGAACATCTGTGAAAACAAAAGCTACTACGTTTGACTTAAATCGTTACTTGGAGTAGGCCACTCTTAACGTTTCTGTAAACCGTTCCGTTGTAGCTTCAGTGGTACCTAATGTCGCAGGCTGTTTTCGAAGCCTAGGATGTTTTTTGTCACTGTTTTTGTCTGCTCCAGTCTTTCCCTTCGCGGCGTCCCCCCGCAGCATGATGCTGCCGCCACTGTGTTTCCTGCTGGTGCGGTCAGAGCGATGTCTTGTAGCGATTTGCGTGCATGCGAAAAAGCTCAACTCAGGTTTTCCTTTTGATTTTGATTTTTGCACAGAATTTGGAGAAGAATTGTGTCAACAAAATACATCAGCATGATAGTAACACGATTTGTGTTGAATGTTCCCCACTAAACAAAATGCAGAAAATAAATACAAAAAATATCGTCTGAGAACAAATCAAAACAAAATGTTGTTTGCGGTAGAAACGCAAAAATAAAGCGAACTTTCGAGAGAAAATCTGAAACCAGAAGAATAAGTGCTACAAGTATTCACACCTCTACTGAACAACCGTGAAGTTTTTTTCTTCTACTCCACATTATGCGACAATTTAAGTTGGTGTATTGATAATACATTGAAGTTTGTGGTTGTAATGTGTCCAAATATAGAGCTTTGAAGGGGTGCAAACGCTTTTCCGAGGCACTGTGTGGTTGTGTTTGAGCCTTGTTGGGGTAGTGATGTTAAATGAAAGATGAGCCAGCTTTTCAGTCCTGTACTTACTTTTCTTCTCCCCCAAAGTTAGCACTCCTCTCTTTTTGCAAGGCAATAATAATCTCAATGGAATGTACAGTATAATAAAACCCTTGTGAACTTGCATCTGAAGGGAATAAGCATGCAAACACAAGAGGGCGGTGTTGCACTTTCTTGGAATTTCCACTCACAGGTACTTCTCACCTCCTTGGGACTATTACACCGTTATGTCCACATAGCTTTGATCTTTTTTCTTTTTTTTTTTTTTTTTTTCTCCCCCCCCTTTTCTACGTCGCCATCGTTCCGGATCCTTGTTTAAAGTCGTACGAATATCGATGTGCGGTGTTTCAAATGAGTGTCAGCTCTCGTCTGTCCCATGGTGCCTAAGACGGCAGACTTAGATCTGCTCTGTGACATTTCTCTAGTTATCACGTTATTTGTGTTTTGACTCCCCCGCGGTCTCAGGTTCCCGAAACCACAAACACACACACACACGCACTCGCACACACACACACAACAAAAAAAAAAGAAGAAATGAACCTCGTAAAAAGGTTGCGCGCGGAGTCACCGCACAGGGTAAAAAGCCCTCGGCTTCTTAATCGGCCCCATTTCTGACCGCGGGAGGGTTAAAAATGAAAAGAAGTAGAAGAAGAAGAAAAAGAATGGCCCTTTCTGTTCCTCCTCCTTACATGTTGTGGGTCGGAGCGGACTCTGTCCCCTGGAGACGAAGGTTGCGACATGAGGAGAAAGGAGGTATGTCGACGTATTCTGTATCAGCCTATATTAGGCGTAGCCCACGGTGAAATCTTGTCTCTTTAAAGGTTTGCTTTTTGTTGTATGTAAATGTGTAAATATGAACAGCGTTTTCCAATTTGTACATATTCCCATCAACGTGTGTGTTTGCATTTTACACGTCTACCAAAATAAATCTTTTTTTTTTTTTTTTTTTTTTTCTTTCTCCTTCTGCATTGATTCGCCAAATGACTTTCCTGACGACGATATCAAAAAACAACAACAACAACAACAAAAAAAAAAAAAACGTTTCCGGTTTCATTATCATCGCTTGCTTCCCATGTATCCATTTTTCAATATGACTGTGTTTTCCGAGCAGGAATAATTCACACTTACCGCCAACTGGAAGTAAGACTGTCATCTCCAAAAGACGCCGACAGCTACTGTACACAGCAATTATTATGTATATGGATATTTTTGATACACAAGTTCATTTTCTTTTTCTGTTGACCTCTCGCTGATGACTTTTCGTGCGACTGATTGCACTAACCGGTTTACGAAGTATGTCACGGTCCGACATCTGAAGGCCTTCGCAGACCACCAACTACCAGCAGCAGCTGCGTTTCCACCGAGCATAACATTTTGAATTGGGAAAATAAATTCGCTCAATGGAAACGCGCCAATTGAGAGAAAGGAAAAAAAGTCGTGTTTTTCGCTAGAAAACGTTGGAGCTAGGATGAGGTGGTCTTTTGACCAAACCATGAAAAATATCATGTCGCAAAACTGCATTGGAAACATTTTTCTACCCGTCACATGAGTCATGTGATCAACAACCGGATGTGACAACTGTTGGAAAAGATGAACAAGTGGCGGAAGGATGATGGCACAGAATGTTTTTATAAATAAACTTAATTTAAACTGCTTTCTTATTTAACGTAAAACCCAAAATTGTGAAATTGTGTGTGTGTTATGCTTTTTTTTTTTTTTTTTTTTTTTTTTAAAGACATTAGGTTTTGCGCACATCCGTTATGGAAACGCAGCTACTGTTGTCACGACCACTCTTGGGGTTTATCACATACTGAATACGGCACATTATATTCGCTTGTTTACACCTTAGATCATCTTTTGTACATATTCTGCTCATGTTCCAGTTAGTTTTCGTAGTGATGTGTCGTCATTGTATCAATGTTCCTTTGAGCAAGAAGGAGGGAACGTGAGGGGTTGTGGTATTCCACTGTAGTAGTCCAGTGAGTTTCACGGATGATGACACTGACGTTGTGATTTGTACCACGCTGCTTTTCCTTTGGTTTCTATTCGCTGGTTTGTTTGATCTCTTCGTTTGTGTGCTGTCTCTTCAGGAAGCGTAATGCACTGAACCTGCATCCTGAAATAAATCACTCCCATAACTTCTACCTGTGTCTGAACTTTATTGGGTCAATCAGCCTTGTGACCTGGTACCATCTCACGGGCATCTATTTGGTACAGTCCAATAATACAGTAGTCGACAAAATATATATATATATATATTTTTTTTTTTTTTTATTCCTCAGGATGAAACACATTTTCATAATTATGTAACTTTATAAAAGTAAATTGTAAAATTGGGAAACAATGACAACACTAGTGTCAAAGTGCATGGTGGGGTGGGTGATATGGACTCATAATTTTATCACAAAATTATTTTCATTTTTTTCAAATTTACATTTATTGATGCTTCGGTGGAACGTCCATGAACAAACTAGTAAAAAAAAAAAAAATACAATGATGTCAATTTGGTTTTTACATAACATCATTAATTATAATTTATTGAGACACCTATACGTTGAAATTCTTACCAGAAATGTTTCACGATAAACAAATGATAAATGCCCACCTCTACTGCATAGCAATGTAACAATTGAAACCATGACTAGTCATCTATTACAGACAAAAGTGTAACTCAGTGTGAGGAGGAAAAGTTCGGACAATTCCAAGGCATCCTGACCGACAGATCATGTCCATAGGAGATTCAGTTTTTAAAAAAAGTTCAACATAGTAATTCAATTATTTTGTAAAATGTTTGGAGGTGTGGCTCATTTACATAGACCTGAAACCACACACTGTTTGCCTGACATGAAACCTGATATGGTTTGACAATAGTGAAGAGTTTTGCGTCACTTGATTTTCTATGCAAACACCCAATGTTTCGTTTTTTCCTTCTTCTAGAGGTAAGACATCATCTGTCTTTGTTCCCAGTATAGTCTATAATTAACAAACACCCAATTGCTTTTCCTCATTTCAACGTAGATTGAAAGGTACACCTGTTTCAATGGCATAGATGCAAATTTCTTCAGCCTCCTCATTTTCCTGAATAGCTGAATAGGGAGTTGTTGCCGAAGTTGTCAGTCAGGAAAATGAAGCCATCGCACTTCTTTTTTCTTTTTTAAAGTTCCGTCTGGCCAAGAACCGTTTTTAGTTTCCGACTTCCCACATTGAACACCCTCTGTTGTGTGGCGTTTGTTGGGGGGAAATGAAAGGTACTTGGTTGTACTTGCACAATCAGAATTTGTCATTCAGTTATTTTCCTACAGTTTGAGGAAATCAGTTGGGGAGAGATATTGAAATAATGAATGTTATCATGTCATCAGGATCAAATTCTGATTCTGTGCTATTTTAGGCGTACTGAACTGGTTCCCTTTGCATGGTGGCAACAGAATGGAAAACCCCATTTTAACATCGCCTCCTAATCGGGTCTCTGGTTCCTCATGGTATATAAAAATATTCATGGACCTCTCAAGAGATTTACCAGCTCAGGCTTGTGCTGAAACACTATTGATTTGATGCTATGGAAAGTGTGTAGGGAATCAAATGCAAATCTTTACTGAGTTCACCAGTTAAATCAAACGGTGGGTCAGCCAAACACATGGGCAGCAACTCTGCATGTCGGCATCTGGACATGGCGGAGGAGTCCCAGATGTTTGGACATAAAGCAGACTCGCTTTAGCTTCATTGAGAAGATTTTTCAAGTGGTAAAGTTTGGTAAAGTTTTACCATTTTAAAAATGGTAAAGATCTTAGTTCATCTGCCAGTGCCTAACTTGTGCTTACTATAGGCAGCAGGCTAAGTCATAAACTTGAAGAAGCTCCCCTTCAAGGTAAATAGTAACTGTTTTTAAATTACTGAATGCAAATGTTGCACTGTTGCCATGGCTGCAGGACAAAACAGTAACACAAGGTGACATTTTAAGAGAATGTCAACCTAAATGTTTAGGGATCATTGTACTTCTGGGAATGACAGAAAATAAAACAAAAATACAGGCAAGGCTTTCAGAGGACTGAAACGGTTCAGATCGTCAATTAAGTGTTGCGTGTTTATTGACAGAGTTCAAACTAAGGAAGATTAAAAAAAAAAAAATGGAAATAGGAACAAAGCACAAGAGGATCTCAATAAATTAGAATGATGCTAAAATTTATTTTGAGTTATTCTGTTTAAAAATTGAAACTCATGTCATTGTTTTTTGCATAAACCAGCATCTTCCCAATGTTTATTCCTGTTGATTTTAATGATTACGGCTGAACAAAACCCCAAAATCTGTTTCTTCAGAATAAATATATATATTTTTTTCTTTTAAATACAGAAATGTTATGTTATGGGCTAAGCAGTCATGGAGTACGACTACTGACTTGCCAGTTCCCTGCTAATCACACAAATGACACAAAATAGGTAGACAAAGGTGCAAAAGCCATAGGAATAGCCAATGCCTGAAAAGTATAGTGAAGTAAAAACAAATTCAGCCTTTTTCAACAATTCCAAGATTTAATACAGTTTTGGGGTACCTATGAAGATGCATTCAAATTCAAAAGAATACCTTACTGAATAATCACTATTAGAAAGACTAAGGTGTTCTCTTTACTGTACATTAGAAGTCCATCAGATCCCAAGTCACAAGTGACTAAACTGTCTCCAAAAGAAGAGTGGAAAACTGGAGTGCATATTCTACAATTCAGTCTTTTTCTTGTCCTTCTGCAGCTCAACGAACGTCAGCGTTGCACTTTCATTTAATTTTTCCTGGAGCTGCAAGAGAAAAATAGTTGGCAGTTGATCAAAAATCTCGTCGGAACTTGAGTTTTGGAGGCAATCTTTGAGGAATCGCCAGCTACGTTTCCATTAAAAATGTGCACAAAACATTGCCCAATATTCTGATAATGTTGAAAAAATAAAAATGTCGCAATTGCGGTGTTTCCGTTAAATGAGAAACGCAATGAAAATGATGTGTGAATAACTTTAGCTTGAGCAGTAAGTCATTAGTAATCCTGCCGTGACGTCACCGTTCTCCCACTTCCTGTCATCCTCTTAATCTTTTCTACCAGTAACATCTAGTTGTTGGTCACGCGACTCGTGTGATGTGAAGGAAGTGTTTTCATTTGCACTTTTCGTCCGCGTCGCTAATTTTGACACAACCACCTCATCCCAGCGCAAAACCTTCTTATTGAAAAACGTCTTTTTTTTTTTTTTCAAAATTGCCATGTTTTCTTTCGGTACATTTATTTTTGTGATTACGATTTGCGCAATTATATAGTCAATGGAAACGCAGCCAGTAACTGTGTGCCGCAAAAACACTTGCCTTCCTCAGGAGTTCAGCTTTCTTTTTGGGGTCACTCAAATCCAAAGTGCCTCTCAGTTTTATCTTAACTATTCTCTTCATCACTAGTTGAAGGAAACACATTCGTTTGCAATTTTATCTTGATCAGTCATTTGTTTCACCAGAGAAGGGTAAGACTCACCTTTGAACGAGTAGCACACAAACGGCAGTGAACTGTGACAGGGTAAAAACTTCCATTTTGCAGATCTTGCCTTAGACGTAGCTCCGCACATTCGTGCATTGGAGCCAATCAGATTCGATACGTGATCCCAGTTGCTGAACCCGAAGCTACTCTGATCGGACCAGTAAATGTTTTCATTTCTATATAGACCAGTCCATGCCCAGTTTCCAGTCGGTACCAGGGTTTGAACCCGTTGGTTCTCTGTGCTGTTCCCGATTGTGGCCAGGTCTGTGAATTTCCTCTTGCAGTAGGAACGAGCAGTGGACCAATTCATTGCTTCATCTACAGCCACAAACTCAGTTGTCCCTGCTGTGTATGAAGTTAAGACAACAGAAGGATTAGTCAGTGTGGTAAGATTGCAATCTCAGTTTCAATAACAAGCTTTATTCACCACTGAAACGTTACCATTATAACAAACAAACGGGAGTTTTTCCGCACAGTCGTAGTCCCACCATCTTCCATTGTCTCCAATGCAAACACAGAACTGATTGGCTGAAATAAAGTCGGGATCGTCATCGGAGCTCTCCCAGTTTCTGTACTCGTCACTGTTCGGTACGCGAGACCATGTCCAGCTGATATTGCTGTATAGACCAATCCAAACGTCTTTTTTAATAGACGAAACAATGTCGAGGAATTGCTTCTCGTCTTTTAAGTTTCCGATGGTGGCCAGGTCCGCGTGGTGCTCTCTGCAGTACTTCTGAGCCTGATCCCATTTCAGAGGCTCTTTGACGAAGTAGTACTGACGTTCCTGGGACGAGGAAAAACTGAGCCAGGCTAGAAAAGTATAGCAAATCTTTAGATATTTAAAATCTCATTACATCTATAGTGTCATTTAAAAGAAATATATCAAAGGTTTATAAGTTGTACCTGATAGGCTCCAGGCTGCCAGCAGGAAACTCTTCATCATGATGCTGCACTGTACTCTGTTACAGTGAAACCTTCGATATTAGAAAAAAAAAAGTTTGTTTATGCAAAGCGTTACAGCGAGGGTGACTGCATGGCTGGGGAACAGCAGACAGTTTGAAGCGCTCCAGGAACAGCTCCGCCGTTTTAGGAAGGACTGACTGATGAAAACGCTTTAGGCATCAGGTGAATCACCAAGAAGGATTAGTCTTGATTTGGAAATAATCTGATCCATATGCAGTTCAGAAATGGACGTGGAAATAATTCACTTTGAAAAGAGCTGGAAGTTGAACGTGACACACAGAGAGGGAAGTGGAGCATTAGCATAATCTAATGCTGATCTGGTACAAACACGCACACAACGTAAAATATGCGTTGGCAGATCCTGATGCAAATAAACCAGCCTAACAAGGACAGTTTTCACCGAGGATTAAGATCTTCAGTACCCAGTTTAACATGCAGAGAAATATAGAGCCACGTCATGGAGTTTGTTGATATTCTGCTAATGTCAAAAAGCCCAATTTTGCAATGGCAGTGTTTCTGTTCAACTCTCGTTCCCTGAAAATACAATAACATGCAACAGAACACGGGCGATCTGTTGCATGTTAGGGGTAAATAAAACATCTAATTAAAATCACACGTGAATAAGTTACTGAGAATCAAGGATTTTAACAGTTACGTAAGATATAGTCATCATCTGGCAGCCATGAGACAAGATGTTGACGTCTCATTCAGGCACTGGAGCAACACGCTCCTTATATTTGCGAGACTACGTATGTGGTGTTTTGGGTAAATTGTAATCAGCAATTTTTGCAGAAGAGTTATGTATTCAACACATTGGAATGACAAAATATTTTTTATAAACTGTGTGGGAGCTTTGGTAGATTGGTAGATCCAGCTGCACACTGTCCAAAAACAATCCAGCTGCTGATCACGTGATTTGTCATGCGAAAAAGAGTTTTTCCATGACAGTTTTTTGGAGCTCATCCATTTTGGTTTCTCAATTGTTGACTGCATGGTGTCTTTTTATGACGCATTTTTGTGGTTTTATGAGTTTTATAGCACTTTGAACTGCCTTGTTGCTGGAATGCTTTAGAAATAGACTTGATTGACTGATTTTATACGGAAACTGAAAAACGGGTCTGTTTCGCAATTTGCTTGTTTTTATTAAGCTTATTTATTTTCGTCATTTGCGCAATTTTATGGTCACTGGAAACACAGACACATATTAACGGAGTCTTTTTAGTTGGATGAGTATGTATGGGTAAATATATATAGTATGTTTAATTTCACTCCAGGATGTGGGATCACCAGCAAAAGGCTCGATTTCATAGAGAATCCAGATGAAATCCAAATCAACTGAATTGGACTGATGGTGCAGTCACTCTATCAGTGCCTTGAAAATGAAGTGACAACGTTCAGTGCAGACAACACCCACGTCAATGACGGAATCCAGAACTCCGTCTTCACTAGCACACCAGCCCAACACAGTGCCGCGTGGTCTGACCAGCTCACTGCGGATGTGCAAAATGCGGTGTTGAAAATACACGGCTACTTTCCCACATCAGCTAAAAGAAGAGTGTGGGTTTTGTGATGTCGAGTTCCAGGACATTCAGCGACACGTCACAACCAGGCTGTTGTCTCCAAATCCAGCAATTGCCCGTTTGTTGCAAAGCTGGTCTCCAGCAAGGTCTCAACTCAACATCGGTCAAGGGACGGAGTGTCCTGGACAACCGTGTGCTTTGTTGCAACTCGGTGAAGAATCTGAGGAAGATGAAGGTATTGTGTGGAGGTTTATCATCTGTTGCGCAATCATATGCTCTTACTCTTTGAACAAGTTCTAAAGAAACCAGATAGTGATAAAACAACTTTGTGTTGAGCTATATCCCTTCATGAATAACTTCAGGGACACAAAGTCCCTGAAGATGACCAATTCAGTGGCTACTTAACTGAATTAAAGCTGCAGCGGTCCAAAAGTGTGCTCTTTAAAGAAGCTGGACTCTCACTTTATCATCAGCCACATCCTGAGCATCCCAGCCTCCACCAAATACGTCAAAAAGACTATTTTCCAGAACGACGAACAAGTGGAAAAACTTCAGTCTTGCACGCTCTACACAAACAGATCTAGTTAGGTGCTAGTGCTACTGTCATGTAGCACAGATCATACAGTGCACTATCTGTGCTACACGACACAGATCATGTACTAGGGTAATTTTGCAATAACTTGTCAACAATTTGTTAACAAGTTTCCTTGCACGTTGTTATATTTTCTTTAAATATTGATGAATATAATGTCGCGTTATTTCACAGCACTTTTTATTCAGCATTATTTCACAATAAAGTCTTTGCAAAAAGTCTTTTTTTAATTATTGTACACGTGACTGATTGCTTTCTGGATCTCCCACTTACAAAAAACACATAAAATGTGAGTCGGGCAACTTGGGCCATGTTGGTCTTATTATTTTCATTAATAAATATAAATGAAAATATGCTTCAGAAAGGAAATCTCTAAAAACTTTTAGTGTAGGATTAAAAAAAAAAAAAAAAAAAAACACTAACTGGTCATCATTAACCCCAGTATTTTTTTTTTTTAACTTATTAATCTCATACAGAATTAGTGATTGATTATTCTGATTTTCTTTTTCAAAGGTGACACCTCCTGTCTTGTCCGAAGTTAAAGCAGAACATTTTGTCACACACTTCTTTTGATGATGTGAAAAACGTAAAGCTTCCAAACACTAAAGCAGGAAATTTGAGAATCCACTAACGGAAATAAATGCAAACGAATAAGAAACAGACAACAAGAATAAAACTAAAAGAAAGAAACAACAATAAAAAAAAAAAAGAATTAATCTGGCAACCCCACAGAAACAGAAGATGACCCAGACGTATCAACTTAAATGGCCCACAAGAAAAAAATGATGCTCACACAAGCACCCAGGAGAGCAAAATGCCTTTTGATATTTCCTTGTTCAGAGGCATAACATTACACCTGCTGTGGGATTTTGGTAGGCAAACAATAGGCTGTTTGAATTTTACTATGCAAATAGTTCCGGATGTATTTTTACCTGGCTTGTTATTTCAGTTGAGCTACGCAACTGAAATCACAAGCAGAGCAAGAAGAAGAAATTGTTTTTATCTGTCAGCCACACAAAAATGGTTCCCATTTATACAGAGCAAGTTATTAATGTTATGATGGTGATTATAGGTCTTGTTATATTAATATATATTTATGTGTACTTGGTTTTTAGTCTTCATGACTGACCTATATGTCTAAACTTAGAGTCTTATTTTTTTCATTATGATAGATATAGTTAACTCATCGTTGGATACATTAGCGTTAAGAAAACCCCTTTATAAACATATCGAAGGGTTTCGCAGTCTCTGTTGACGAAAGACACGGTTGCAAAGTGAAATTCAGGGTCAGCACATACACAACCATGATTGACAGCGCTAAGACCCTCCTCCTGGCTCTGATTGGTTGTTTTTGTCTTGCATTTTTTTCAGGCAGCAATAGTAGCTCAGGCAGAAGGTGGAAGAGCTTGATTTTTTTTTTCACAGATTATCTGTCTCATATTTTGCTGGCAGTTTTAACAAATGTGAGAAAACATATTTTTTTGTAAAAAAAAAAAAAAAAAAAGTTCCTGCAGGCATTTTTGGGTGGCCCTAAATAGATTCTGCACGACACAGCAGAGAGTTAATGAAACCTTTATCCTATTTGTGAAAAGTCAAAACATTTTCAATGTTTTTCCAGAAACATGACTTCTTTGGAAAATCCTAATTGGTCAAACCTGCAGTGAATTATACTACTCTGATTGCAGATTCTGTAAGCTACATTATTGAGTTTTGAAATTTACCCTGTTAAAACAACAACAACAAAAAAAATCTCATCCTGTCTTGTTCTTGTTGCCCTTTGTCATTGTAAAAGGTCTTTAGTTCATTGTTTCATCTGTACAGACTTAAACCGGCACCAGCACAGAAACATATCAGCTCTTGGAAATTCATAAAAAATGTACAAAACACCATTATTATTTTTACATTTCTTTCACGTCGCATTCAACAAACACTATCTGATTTATTATCTGCTGTTGCTGCAGCAGATTGCTGTTGGAGTGTGGATTGGGCTTGTTTCACACTGGCGTACACACACTGACTCCTGGTATCGTCTCTCTGTCGTCTCGATCCGTTCGACCTGTGTGGCCTTAAAGTGGAATATTGGAGGCTCTTCTCCTCTTTGTTACCCTGATATAGAAACATGTGTCAATGAACGAGCTCACGTTGAATTACGGTTCTCCCACACTTCACCCGAAGGGTCAGTATCGGCTCTGACTGACGTAGCTTCGTTCCAATTGTTGGATGAAGAATGGGAGAGATTTTAGTTTAAAGCACTAAAATGGAGTTTGCATTTGAAAGTAAGGCTCACCTCCGAATCAGCTGCGTGGCGTTCTGCTGGTTCTGCGTCTGAGTTCGCTGTGAAACAGATTATTTATGAATTTATTTCTATTTTAAAGACAGGGAATCGTTTTTCAAACAGCTTGAAACAAAATTGAGATTTACCTGCACAATGATCTCGGATTGTTTTCTTCATTCTGCGTATGGAGAAAGCCATCACAGCGCTCAACATGACGGTGGCTGTCAGAGCTCCGCTTAGAAAACGCACAAGTTCAGGGGAGTTCATCTCACCTGTACAAAGAACCGATAAAGCCCTTATACATTTAGAAGGAACCCCTTGCTGTTTGTTGAACGTCCCTCGTTTTATCTATCGGTGATCTGTATCGGTAATTTTGATGATGGCATTTGAGAAAATTCCATGTTTATCGCTGCTTTCGTAATTGGTGACAGCGCGATGTTTTCATGATGTAAAGCACGTTGAGCTGCCTTGTTGCTGAAATGTGCTGTAGAAATCAGCTTCACTTGAGGCTCATGTAAGGCTGCAGTAAGTAAGAAACAATATAACAATCCTAAACATAAGAATAAACCAGAACGTTTTCCTTTGTTATTAAATTGGACACTATTGTCTGTTATTTTTTCAGGAGATCTTGAAATATGGCACACCTTCTGCTGATGGAGGTGATGTCCCTTCAGTTGTTTTGTTATTCAATGACAGTTTTCTTATTAGTAGTTCAGTTTTCTATTCATCCAGCAGGGTAGTTGTTTGAACAAGCGAAGGGAAATCATTTTTTTTAACCTTTTACCTGCCGACTCCATGTTTTCCCCATCTCCAAACAGTAAAGACCCACATGAGGCCACGGCGCAGCTGGCAACCCCGTCGTTGGACGCATCAAGTTCCATCGGTGGCACAATGTAGTCACAGGTCTGTGTTGCTGCCGTCGTTGTTCTATTGCAGCCACCATTTCTGCCTCCGAGAGTGTAAATGAGTCCCGGTTGAGATTCTTTTTGCTCTTTGAACCAGTAAAAACTGTTCTCTCCATCACAGCTGCCAGTGTCTACTGAACAGTCCAGAGTCACAGACCCTTCCGGCTGATGGACCAAAGTGTGAATGTTTGAACCAGGACCTTCTACGTTGACCGCAGCTCCGTCTCCGAACTCAAATTTGTTTGATTCGATGGCGACGCAGAAGTAGGTAGCTGAGTCTGAAGGTTGCAAATCAGAGATTCGAAGGTGATTTTTACCCCTTCCCACTTCTAGTTCAAAGCGAAGATTGTCCTTGAACTCATCGTGAAAGCTGCCTTGTTCGTTCACTGTATAAAGACGGGAAAACATGTTCGGTTTCCGGCCCACGGTTTGTTTAAACCAGTAAATCATCACCACATTTTTCTGATTGTAGGAACACTGAAGGGTAACGTTGCTGCCCACTTCTCTAGAATGAAAAGCCCGTTCCTGACGTAATAAGGTGCTCTGACCTGGAGAAAGAGAAAAAATATTTAGATTACCTTGTTCATTAGCTGGAAAATGTAGATCTATTTTAAATATTTAAGTGCTTCTTTGCAAAAATGGTTCATGAAGACTCACCTGAGCTCCCCAAAAAGAGAAAAGTCACACACCAGGCGAAGAGCAGGGGCGTCATTGCTGCACTAAACTGAAAGAATCTCATTATGAAGTCTCCTGATCACAGGGAGGAAGATTCTGATTGGCTGAAGAGAAGTAACGCCTTGCTGCCCATAAAGACATATTATTTTCCTCTGCTGATTTCTGCTCCTTCGTGGTCACGTTGATGATCTTTCTACCCCCACTTGTTTGGGAAAATCAATTTTCTTCCATTTGCACCACTTATAGTGTGACTGACTATACATTAAAGCATTCCTGTCTCATTCCAAGTAATCAAGTAGAAAATGTCCATTAAAAATGTAACCATAAAAATACACTGGGTGATCTGAAAATACCTTTCATTTTCTTACAAAGTTGGGTGTCTCTGGCCTGTTGGAGTCCCCCTAAACATTATCAATGCATCATCCGCTGACTGATAGACGAAAAGGATGATGTTTGGACGTAATCGGCTTGATTGTTTTATGAATTATCTACAATTTTTTTATCAAATATATCAAATCTTTGCTCAGGAAAAATTTTATTTCTCCTAATGCAGTGGGCTGCAGCTGTTTCAATCATACAAAGGTTAATGGAATACCATTATTGTGATGTGCATCAAAATTACATTTGTGACATACTTCATCGCTTTGGCTTACGGTTATATGTGGCGTCACACTATCCCAACGTATGTAAACGTTCTAAAGATGTTTGAATTTTTGTGCCATAACCGAAAAATGGTTTTACACTGAAAAATTGCACTTTCTTTCTGTGAAGCATCTTGAGTGTCAGTCACTTGGTGTAGCTGCAGTGCGTGAATTTCAAACTGAAGACAAAAAAAAAAAAAAAAAAATGCTACTGCGAACTTCCTGGCAGAGTGCCGAGGGCTTTTGACACAAGTGGCTTTTAACCACAAAAAATTTGAAGAAAAAAAAAAAAAAAAAAAAAAAAAAAGACGACAGTTTCTGATGTGCAGTCAACTGACTTAAAGGAAGCGGCAGAACGAGCTGTGCTGGTCACAAAGGAAGGCAAACAGATCAACGACCTCTACGACCTTCTTGAAAAGTTTTGGCAAAGGCTTTGTGGTATGTCAAGCATAATCAAAACACAAGTAAAGGCTGTTTGAGTGGCAAACATTAAATAAGCATTGAAATATATTGGACTTATTCAGATAACTTTACCAATTTGTCCACCCAAAATGAGAACCAAACAGAATTGCGTGGGAAATCAATGGCTGGACTAGAAACCACCGGGATGTTTAGGAACGTTTTTGCGAGCATATAATCTCATTTCAATATTATCTAGGTAACACAGATGTACCCACCCCTGAAATGTTATGTCATTTCCTCCTTTGTTTATTTGTTTTGTGTGAATTGGAAGAGAAGGCTTATATTTTAGAACTTTGTCTCTTGCTTCTAACAACCTTGGAAAAAGTCGTTTATTTCATTCCACTTGGACTAATGTATTAGTTTTTTGGTACTCAAAATTCCTTTTGCCAATTAAATTTATTTTGGAAGCTTAAAATATCGCTGAAGCAGCGCATATTGTATTAGCAAGTCGAAAACCCATTGTGACGTGGTAACTGCTAAGTACGACCGGCAAAAAAAAAAAAAAAAAGTGATAATGTATTTACTTCCTTTTTTGCATTCAAACTTAAAATTGAACATGTCTGAAAATAGATACTGTCACCATGTATGTGACTGATTTAATAATAACCATCAAAGTTGCTAAAAAAAAAACAATTTATACCTGCAACCATATTGGATGCTTGGGAACTTGTGCCTTTGCCACTTGGGAGTTCTCACTTTGTTAAAGTGTTACTGTTGTGCATTAACAGTGACATCCAACTTTTCAGCAAAAACAAACACCATTTATGTTAACCGTGGGTATCGTAACTTGGTCCGTTGCACTTAGTCATGAATGACGTAGCTCAAGATTTAAAGTGAAACAAGCAAGCGAAATAACTTTTGTCCCATTTTGGCTTCCATACACCCCAGTGATCTGTCGGCTCTGAACAACTCTCTCTAAATCCCCAGAATCTGCTGAGCTAATACTCTGCACAAAACCCCAAGGTCTTCTTGTTTTCGCTTTCCCTGCTGGTCAAATGACTTATCAAACTGCCTCTGCATTATTTATCATTTCATAGTCTTTTTGATATTACTCGGGTTGTACATTTCTCTGGCAGCATAAGCCACTGTGGGCCAGCCTTCCTGTGCGTTAAAGGTCTGAGTGAGCTTTTGTTTCCACCAGTGGAAACTTTTGCAGTGCAACACCCACCACTGTCACCACAGAAGTGGAGGCTAAGCAGTGACACCATCACAGCTTGCAACAGAGAAAGATATTAATAGACTAGGGGATTTTTTAAATTTTTTTTAATTTTTTTTATGAGCCTATTGTATTCATTTAATTTCCTTTATTTCAACCAGGTATTAGCATGTGAGCTCAGTAGTCAGGGGGCATTTTGCAGAACTCAAACAACACACAAAGGTGACAAAAAAAAAGCACTTTATTTCATTCAAATATTTTGGTAGGTGCTGATTTCCTTCATGTCGACCGTTGTGCTTTATTCTCTTCTGCTCCGTACTCTGGAGTACACACAGGCACTCTCGACGTTGTCCTCTTGCTGCTGTCTCTCAACGCTTCTCTTCAGCTTCAGAGCGGCATAATGGAGGCTTTCTGTCTGATTCTCCTGCTTTTGGCAAAGAAAAAAAAAAAAAAAAAACGTTCAGGTAAAGGTAGAGAAAGTTAAGCGAAATAAGGGAACAAGAACATTTGCGTTGACTCACAGCGGCGTCTCGGGCCTCGCAACACATCCGGTGTTTACCCGTCCCTATAAACCACGGCATGTGACGGAACACCTCAGGTGAGAGTTTAAAGCTGAATTATGTTGAGTTACTATGGAAACCTTACCTTTGCAGGAAGAGCATAACTTTGACTTCAGTTTGTACCTCAGGAAGCTTAAAACCAGGAGCCCGATGGTGGAGAGCGCTAGAGCAACGCTTAGGGAACCCAGAACGACTGAAGGCACTGTGGTGCAGGTCAACATGCAGAGATAAAAAAAAAGAATCTGAAATATTACAACAGTCTTTGATAGGATAGACTTAATGTGATTCATTTTGATTGGTTAACTCATTGGGCATATGCAGTAGCGACATACCTGCGATCTCCACCTTTGTTCCCCCTCCAAATACAACCGACCCACAGGAGGCCAGAGCGCAGTGGTAGGTCCCAGCATCCGAGGACCTCACGGGATCCAACTCGAGGCTCGAAGTGCAGTTTATACCGTAGAGGGTTCCATCAGAAAGGCTTGTACAGAGTCCTTCACTGGGATACATGAGTGGCGGTTGGGAGGCGGTACGTCTGAACCAGTAGAGGTTCCGTTCCCCTTCGCAGGGCTCGGCAGACACGCTGCAGCTCAAATTCACAGAGTCCCCGAGTCTTAGATCCCTCTTCAGAGTTGGCTGCTGTTCGGACGGCTGAGCCTTCGATGAAGATGTCTTGACATGGAGGAAAACTCCTCGTCCAAATTCAATGGCGTTGAACTCTAACATTACGCAGTAATACGTTCCTGAATCCGAAGGCTGAAGATCCGCGATCATCAGGTCATTGACGCCAGCTTTGGGCCTCACAAGAACTCGAAATCTTTCTTTATATGCAGGGGAAATTTCGGCTTCCGGGTCGTGCTTCATCCGTTTTGATATGATACGGGGTTTTTCTCCCTGGATTTGGTAGTACCAGTAAAGATAAGTGATGGCGTTATGCTGACAGGAGCACGGTAAAGTCACTGTCTCACCAGCTTTAGCGGTCATAACTCCAGAATCCTGAATAATGTCTAAGGTGTTGAAAACATTAAGCACCTTGCCTGTAGAAGAAATGCATAACAGGGTTTGATTTACTCGTGTAAAAATCGTCTTCTCTTTTCTTCAGAATGATACTAATCCACAAAGAAACACAACAAAACATCTGGTCAATACTCACAGAGAAGCAGGAGCAGAATGTAAAGTGGCTCCATCACTGCAGTTATGCAGACTGTATTCTGAGTTCACAGATGCCCCCGAGCTCTTAGAAGAAGACCAAGGCTGCCTGTGATTGGCTAAGACGAGTGGCTACATTTCAAACCAGGCTTACAATTCGTTCAGGTTTAGAAGATCTGGCACGTCAGGCGACCGGAGGTGGAATCGGATCAGTTCAGTTCTGCCCATTTTGTGACTGGAGGACAGAAAGTCTGACATGTGGAGCTTTTTCCATTTTGACTGTAAATGTCAGCGCTTTGCTCGTCCACTTCGAGGCTGCGTAAAGAGGAGCGTTACATATTCTTCTATTAATATTGTTTCATTTTATTTTTTGTATGGGTGATTGCTTGTCTTTATTTCACAAGGACAGTGAGTAAAACATTCTATGTCTGTCATTCTGCGATGGCTGCTATTCTAACTTCCTGTACAGCATAGCTGTACTGCATTGCTAACAATAGTTTATACGCAAACATAAAATAACTTTCAGTTGTTTTCATTTTTTATGGTCTTTTATAGTTTGAGTTGCTTTTAATTAACTACATGTTAAAGCTCCATTACGTAACTTTTACTATACTATGTGATCTGACAAAATTAAAGAATGATCTGGCAATAAATTCCCCTAATTTAGGCATAAAACATGCAAAAATACTTGCAGGCACAATGCAGCAGCTATTCAGTCAAAAGGACAACTGAAATGCCTGCAATCAGTAAAATAATATTTAACAGTAAGGCTCTCAGTGTCATAAATTATACATGAGTCAAATAAATCTACAAATATCAAATAATGTCAAGTAAAAAAAAGCAAACGTTCATTCAAAGTCAAATGCGTCACAGTAAACAATCCTTTCTGATAGCTTGACCAGCTGGTTAACGGTGGCTCTGATTGGTTGTTTCTGACGGAGCAGAGTGATTCTGCAGAACACAGGAGGAGGCAGAGGAGATATCAATTACTTCCTCAGAGATCATCTGTCTCGTGTTAGGACAGCGAAGGTTTTTTTCTTTTCTTTTTTTAAGTTGCACGCTGCAGCTTCAAGCAGAGGTTCGGTGTGAGAGTTCACTGCGGGTGGAGCAGGAACGGCGAAATATTACTTTCACTGCTGCGCGCTTGTGCAGCTGCACATGCAGGCTGCGAACGAGATGCAGGCGATGAGCGTTCACCGATCAAACACTTTGTCACAGAAATCAGCCGATCATGATCGATGGCCGATCGATCGGCACGCCTCTAATTTGTAAGACAAGCTGCTGAAACCAGCTAGTCTGCCATTAATGCTCGGCCAAGTTTCATTAGCTCTGTGGTTAATGTAATATTCTTGTTTGCTGACCATTTTGCAGTTGTGTATTTCACATCATGTTTTTTTTTCCCCATTTTCTCCTTTACTTAAGTCATCAGTGATTCGTTGTTCTTCTTGGTGTGGTTTGGTTATTCTGTTGCACTGAAGCTAAAGAAACCACAGTCGATCTGAATTCCGGGTCTCACCTTCCTAACTGCTCAACAGACATAGAGTCATTTTCATCATTTGTTTCTTCCCTCTAAACTATAAAATAGTCTTAAAACTGTGTTATAGTTTTAAGCCTATTTTAAGACTCATTTACATAAAATCCTGAAAGGTTTTTTTTATTTTATTTTATTTTTTTATTTTGTAGCATGGAAAAGAAGAAAGGGAAACCTTTTAGCAGGTTAATGCAAGGCCTGAATAGCTCAGTGGTGTGGACAGCAGGTCCAGTCTGTATGTTTAGAGTTTTAAGTTTCCAACAGTGGAAACTTGTTTGCGGTCATGACACCGTCACCACAGCAGTGGAGGGCCAAAGAGCTGACACCGTCACACAGTGAGGTTAGGAGACTGTCAGCAAACAGACTGAAGGGGAAATTCATAAAACTTCAGCGTTGCTATTTCAGTTAATTTGGCATTTTATTGGTTCTCGAAGCGGTGCTGCACTTGCAGTACTCATTAGGCAAACATCGCCCCACATTCAAACAGGTTTAAATCGTTGTCGTTTTCCTGCTTCAGACATTTAGTCCTTTGGGCTCTTTACTCTGCAGTAAACACAAGTCTCTTCTAGGTCCCCTCGAAGCCGCTGTTCTGTGCTCCTCTTCAGATTCACTGCAGCATAATGGAGACTTCCTGGCTTACGCTCCTGCTATGGGTGGAAAAAGTGGAAATTGCTGTAAAACTAGAAACATTTTTACATCCTGCAAAAAATAAACTGTGAATGACGGTCAGTTCACAGAGATAAACTGAAACAGAAACAATGTTAGTTTGAAATGTGTTGAAAAGTAGCAAGTAAGTTGAAAATGTGGTAACGAAATAATGTAGAAGACAATGGAAAGAAGGAAACTGAAAGTGAAGCAGAAAGAAGTGACTAAAGCAGAAGAAGTGAGTGAAACTGGTCTGGTCAAAGTAGTTTTAGAGCAAAAGAAAAAGGAGATCAGCATGAAAGAAAAAGAAAAACTGAGACATGGTTGTATTTGGACAGCTATAATGCAGTAAATTTACGCCCAGTTCACACAGGAACGTTTTTTTCTAAAACGGCTCGTCTGTTTCAAAGACACCCACATCCACATGAAAACAACAACTGTAAGTGGCGCTACGCATGGAGAACGCTCCAGGCCTCTACATAAAGCGGTAAAGACGACAAGAAAACAAGAACGGCTAACGGCAAAGCTTCAGTGGAGTCTGTTGTGTGGAGCTTTTTCTCCATGTCACGTTGGATTATAAAACATGAACTACAAGATGAACATGTAATCCACCAGTTATTGTAAATTCTCTGAGATTGTACGTCAGGCTAAAGGCTGAGCGTTTTCACAAAAGAAGCGCTTTTGCTGTCCCTACGATCATGAAAGCAAAACTGGTAACATTGGAATTGTAGCAATTTTGCTAATAGTTGCCTCCACTTGAGGCTCTGCTATTAGCATTTGCCAGTATTAGCTACATTGCTATCAAGTAACAACTCAATCTGAGCATTTAATTTGCCTATGACAAACATAATCTTTAATCGAAATGGAAACATTTAGTTGTCAGTTCACCTTCCTTAAGCTAACATCCCCGAATTGGCTAACATTCCCTAATAAGCATACAATGTGAATCGCTAACACACCATTATATTAGCTAAAGTGGTTACATGACAGCATTAGAAAGATAGCCAGCAGTAGCATCATTGACATTAAAGCAATATTATTATTATTATTTTTGCTAATAATAATTTTAAGAATAGCACCAGTAACTAGGAATAAGAACAACTGTACTTATAAGGTGCTTTTAAGGAAAGTGCATTGTTAAAATATTTCTGCTGAACTTACCACAGCCGTTCTGGTTGAAGGAAATCTCTCATTGGGATCAAGTCCTGCAAAACAAAGGATGTCCTGTAAACTTGTACACCAGCCATGGTGTCAGGCTGATACGGAGATTATTTACATTTATTTCGCGCTCTCACCTTCACAAGCGCTCTTGAGTTTTAATCGTAGCTTGCACATGAAGGAAGACAAAACCAGGACCCCGATGGTAGATATTGCCAGAGCTACACTCAGACAATACACCAGGAGAAGCGGGACTACAGTGGGTGATGGCAAAAAAAATGTTTGGTGAAACAAAATTGCTTTAATTCCTGTTAATCTGGTTGAAAAGCTGCTTTGACCAGACCGCATACCTATAATTTCGACCTTTGTTCCCTCTCCAAAAACAACCACACCGCAGGAAGCCAGAGCGCAGTGGTAGGTTCCTGCATCTGAGGGCCTCACCAGATCGAGCACGAGGTAGGAAGTGCAATATTTACCCCGAAATGTGCCGTTGAAGCCGCTTGTACAGTGACTGTCACTGGGATGCAGGAGTGCGGGTTTCAACCCGGCATGTGTGAGCCAATAAACTGCCGGTTCTGCTGCACAGGGTTCAACGTAGATCCTGCAGCTCAGGGTCACAGACGCTCCCAGGTGCAGGAGTTTCAGCTTCGGCTGATGAAACGGCAACTTTGTGTTTTTTGATGGAGCTGTCGTGACATGGAGGAAAACTCCTTGTCCAAACACGAGATCACCGGATCTTAAAGAAGCGCAGTAATACGTTCCTGAATCCGAAGGCTGAAGATTTGAGATCATCAGATCGTTGACGCCACTTGTGGAGTTTGCAACAACTCGAAATCTTTCTTTGTACGCAGGGGGAATTTCAACTTCCGTGCGTTGCTTCATCCACTTTGATACGATGTGAGGCTTCCCACCCGGGCTTTGTTTAAACCAAAGGAGGTAATATACAGAGTCGTGCTTACAGGAACAGGCTAGAGTCACTGTCTCTCCAACTGCAGCTGTCCTAATCCCAGTCTGCTGATTCATATCTGAGGCGTTGCTGGTAGTGAGCATGTCACCTGTATGAAAAAGCAAAGGTTTAAAATATTTATAATTCTAAATATGCACTATTTAAAGAATCAAACAACCTGAAAATATACCACAAATACTTACTGTTTTTGCAGAGGATCAAAAGAATCACAAACAGCAGCTCCATGTCAAAAGCTTCGTGGTCTGCATTCTGGGTTAATAGACAAACAAAGCTCAAATATGAGATAAACTCTGTTTGTGATTGGCTAATATAAATGGTTAAGTTTAGAAGTCAGACTTGTGATTGGTTCCAGTCCATACGATCTCAGTGACGAGGTGATTGGAGGTGGAGTTGGGGTCACTTCAACTCTTTCTTCAAACAAAGGGCAGAGGGTGTGGCAAAGTTGATATCCTGTGAAGAAGACTATGCATCTACAAGAAACTGTTATATTGGTTTTTCACCTGTTGTTTGTGTTTATGTAGTGTGAACATTCCTTAACTGAAAAAAAAAAAAAAACCTTGGCAGAATATTTAACAAATCTTTGTTTAAAGACAGTTTCAGGGTAAAACTGTGTCTAGGAGATGAAACTTTTACTGTGGGCCATTTCACCTCATTCTTTTTGAGAAATATACATAGTTCTGTTCTAAAATACAATAGAAGTTGTCTTCCAGCAAATACAACCAGGGTTCTTCTGGTAATTTGTGGATGCCGGCGTTTTCTGATGCATGTTCTGGTTTTCCAAAGGAATTGAACAACAGTTTCATGGTGAAGTCACCCAACTTAAACGACAGTAGCAACTGTCAAGCAGATAATGTTCACAGCCTTCGCACACTGAACAAGAAGACTAGATTTTCTTTTCACACCTGAACTGTTACAAATAAAGTTTTCTTTTTAAAAAAAAAAAAAAAAAAAAAAAAAAAGGCTAAGGTCCAAAAATCCAATAAAGTTTATTTGACTGTCATTACGTTTAAGTAAAAAGTGTCATTTTGACTCGTTTGGATGAAGAATCCACATAAAATCTGAATCATTGATGATATTAGGGGCTGGGCAATAAATCAATAATATCACTGTAGACAGGCGATCGATATTAATAGATATCCCATCCAATAGAATGTTCAATAATTTCACTGAACTCCAAACCAGAAGTGCACAGCATTCTGGGAGAAAAGCTCGGGTCGCTCACCCTCTGAAGGCCTGCGAAGCAGGCGTAGTAGCATCAACTGCCCTCAGTTATTGGTTACCTAGCAACAACCTGTTGAGTTACCGTTTCAGGTTTCACCTCAAATTACTGAAAAAAAAAAAAAAACAACAACAATAAAAAAACAAAAACAAACAGCAACAACAAAAAAAGAACAACTGTGTTCAGAGACAACTGAATAAAACAGAAAAAGTTGCGCCTTCGGTTTGGCAGTACTTCCAACTTTTTAAAGCGAAACACTAATCGATAATTATCAATATCGACTGTCATGAGACGCGAGATTGATTTTACTTAATTCATTTACTTTCATTTATTCTTGCACTGTTTTTTTAAAATAATGATTATGTGTGTAGTCTCCTTTATTTGTAGGTATTTCTAATTATTGTATTATTTTTTTATTGTATTTTTTTATTGTAGTTAAGTCATTTCCGTTTTTACACAAACTGAACATTGTCCAGAGACAACAGATTAAAAATAAAAATAAAAAAAATGTCTTTTGGCATTTATTTACAAAAATGTCAATAAACGTGTTGCTGCCAAATAAATTCAGTTGAAATTCAAATTATTACTATTAACACTTCACCTTTCAAGCTACTTGAGTCATGTGGGGTCTGCACAATGTTTTCTTTGCCTTTCAGCTGTTAAGCAGCAACATTAATCCTGAGAATGTCACTTCAGATAAATGCAAGAAGAGCAGGAAAGTGTTGGCTTGTGGAAATATTTTTCTGTCACCACAAGAGCATCAGTTTCTCTTTATTCCCCGCAAGCTTGATCGCACTGCTGGAGGTTTGCGAGCTCTGCCAAGTCGAAGCCGCTGCAAAGCTCATAATGTCGCTGAAGGTGGAAGCCTGTTTGTTGGTTTTGACGTGCTGCAGTCGGCGTATCTATGGGAACGAGGTCAGAGGTGTCGCGAGCGGGCCAGCAAACAACCAAACAAACAAACACCCTGCTTGTAGGAGAGATGAGACTGACGAAACCACCGGAGCTAGAGGTGGTGAGCGTGAGCTTGTCCAGAGCAGGAAGTCAGGGGAATATATTTATAGATATGTGTGTGAGTGTGCGCATGTTTTCTGTTTTGTTTTGTTTTTATTTTTATTTATGCACAGGCATTTTTGTAACCATTTTATTAATGTATTATTTCATCATATTGTCAACAACTTTTCTTTCTTTTTTTTTTTTTTTTACCTGCTTTAACTCCTTTATGTCACTATTTCATTTCTCGTTTTTGGAGTTTTCTCAGACTGATCGTGTTCCTGTCGCCCCCTCTAGTGGACACTAGAGAAACTACGGTCTCCTGTGACAAAGACCTCCTCATTCATTTCTATAGGCTCTATGTCTGCTTAGAGAAAGAATGGAAAGACCATTATTCACAATCTACTGCTATACTGGACATTTATCACTATATTATTCTTGGGTCTTTAATGCGTTCAAAGCTTCATGTTAAAACATTCAGAAGCTGTCTGTGTGCCTTTTGGCCAGTAGGAGGCAGCAGTAGTTCACCCAAATATCAAAACAGTGTTTATTGCATTATGAATGATAAGATATTTGTTATTATTTAAAATCGTGACAGAATGAAATTTTAATCAGTAGCTTTGGTCTTACCAGTCTTGATATTTTGTCTGTTCATTTTTAAGCAGTGCAAGTTAAATCAAGCAAAACGTCGCACTTCGCGTTTGCTGCCACCAGAGGCCGCTGTGACGACCGCTCAGAAAACAGAGTTAGAAGACTTGAAACTGTTTATGAAGTTTGTGAGGTGGAAAAAAGAAAAAAACGTTTTTTTTTACATAAAACACTTACTTGCGAATTCGTGTCAAAAGCAGCAATCTGCTGTAACATGAGTGAAAATGAATCACTTCAATAAATTTAATTCATTTTTACTCATGAAAATGTATTACTCTGCAAACCATGACCAAGAGATTGTAATTACTTAGGAATAGGCAGTTTTACTATTAATGAGTTAAACTGAGACGACATTTTAATGAAGAGAAAATAAATATACGAGTAAACAAAGTTAAATCCAGAACATTTAATCTGGAAAAACCACGTCAAATAGTTGCATTAAATCTGAATGTTTGATTATTTATAATGCGAAAACTTTGTAATTTTAAATTGTTTAAAGTCTGTTTTACTCTGCTGAAAGTCTGTTTGTCACTGTTTTGTGGTTGAATTCGCTACTTCTAATGGTCTCACGTGGGCAGTTTGGGTTGTTGCAAAAATTCCTTACCAGCCATGAGTGAACTCTGAACTCTGAAAGCTCAAGTGTTGTCACAACACCTGAAATCCTGCCAGGATTCGCAAATTAATGAGCGCAACTGCGTTCCGTACGCTACAGCAAGGAGAAAAACACCTCAGCCGCCGACGATACTGAGAGGAAACGGAGGGAGAGCAAATCACAAGAACAACGGAAGAAATCCTTCAATTTTTTTACGTAAGTGAGAAGTTTTGTGAATATGGATTTTAGCAACCAGTGAATCCATATGGAGTAAATATTAAACACACTGAGAGGAATAAATTAAATACTATTGGTTTTGTTTGATTTCTATTCTCAAATAATTTGCAAATCGTTTTATTTTCGTTTTGAAGGCAACAAGAACATGATTTGAGGTCGTCTTTTTTAAAAATAATAACAAATACAAACTATTTTCAGCTTAAGAACGATGCAGTTTTACTTTTAAGAAAGAAAAGACAGTTGTGCTGTCAATTTTTTATTTTTTTTAAAAGTGCAAAATGGTTTTTTTTTTTCATCTCTGTTGCTTTGTTTCTGTAAAACCCTTAATTTTGGGGGATGTGAAAAATGCAACAAAAACAATCAATTTGTCTTCAACTCGTCTAAAGGTCAAAGTGTTAACTTGAAAAATATTTAGTGACAAATGATTACTTATCCATACTTACGTCTTTGGTGGTTAAAGGTGGCTGCGTAAGCCCCTTTAACTTAATTAATAATTTCATTACTATATATGTTTAGTCATAAACATTAATAACTACATGATCCAAACATGGGTTGCAAATTAACATTGATCATCTGTGATGCCTGAAGTCAGAGGTTAGCATCATGAAACCGTCTCACAGCAACAGCCTTCAGTCAGAGGCCTCTTCAGAGCAGCTTCAAGATTGACTGCTACTGGAGGAGATTACTTGGATGACATGAGATACGACCAGATTTCAATTTCCCTTTGGAGTAAATAAAGTATTATTGAATTGAAATCGCATTAAATCTGCCCACACAACCCAAACCCAAACCGAGGCCGAGTCACACGGCAGACTAGAAAACTAGTGCAGACTGAATCTTGAGAAATATCTGGCAATTCTGGGGTGCGACCCCACTTAACGTGAAGATTATTTCCAATTGTCACTGTGCAGGATGAGGATGAAGTTCATGTGGGCATTTTGTCAAACGCCATCTATGAGGAAGAACGTCAAGCTGACCCTCATCGGCACCTTTTGGTTCCGCCACAGCATCTCCCGAACCTGTCCACCAATCAGCCTCTGCCACCGACGGGTAGAAAAGGAAAAAAAAAAAATATTCACGTGTTTCTCAAAAATCCACAAAACGAAATGTCAGTTTAAGGATTTCAGAAACCGCAACAACTAAACCGACTTGTCAGAGAGCGAAAAAAAAAATCGTCGGCTCACAGAGACAAAATCTCGACCCGAGATTAAAGAGCTGGGGAAACAGAAACTAAAACTGCGTCGCGGCGTTGCTGTGGAAACCAGTGAGCGCTGCTTTGTGTTTGTTTCTGCTTTGGTTTCATTTGTTTCGCCTCAGTTCCATCACGTCGTGCCGGGCAACTGTTTGTTCTAAATCAGTAAATCAAATGATGCTGAACAACAAACGCAACTTCTGTCCAAAGAAGAAGAAGAACAAGAAGAACAAGAAGAAGAAGAAGAATTCATTAACAAAAGTTTGACCAAGCAGTCAAAAATATTAAGCCAATCAACCCTGCATCTTATGACGGAGTGTTAAGGCCATAGTAATGAAAAATGAAAGATTTAAAACAACAACATAAGAATAAATAATTCAATGATCAGAATTAGGAGAGGTGAAATTAGTCACATTTACCTGAGTAACTTTTTTGGGGGAAAAGGACATTTTAAAGTACATTTAACTTTTACCTGAGTAAATATGATGAACTAATACTTCAGGCAGTGGCTTTTGCATTTGAGGAATAGACTTCAGGTTTTGGGAACGTAAAATTGTTAGATTTTTGCAACTCTCTCACAAATCTGGGCACAATTGCTCAGCATTTTTCTGCGTGTCAGCGTTTACGCCGATGCTTATTGTGCATCCACGAACATATTTGTTTTATTTTGAAAGGGCAAAATAAAACAAGGAAGAAACGAAAGTGTCGTCACGGCGCAGTCTTTCTGGCTGAACCGATGTAAAAATGTGCATTTCTTTTTATTTGACCGTGTTGTTATTGTGATTATTCATACCGATTGATTAATTCATTGAAACCCAAAGTTCTCATTGATCTGAAAAGACATGACTCACACTGCTTTATGAATTCCGGTGTCACTCGAACGGAGTCAAGTTCAACCGGATTAATGAGAACTTCTTTATGTTATGACTCATCACAGATCTTTGATCTATAAAAAGATTAAAGGTTAGAGGACGGTCGGCCCGCGCAGTTCGGCCTACGACTCACTCATTGTGATGTCATCTTTCTTCGACTTCCTTTTGAGCATAAGTGTGTTTTAGATGTTCCTGTGGGTTCTGATCCTTTTGACGTGTCAGAACAAGGAGCGACTCGCGTCCTGAACCAAGGATCTGACAGGGCGTCAGCGAAGGTGGTTCCACCGTTTCAGGGTCCTACAGAAACAGACGGGACATTCCTTTCAAATGCTCCAAATACTCCTTTCTCGATCAGCTTCGTTCTTCTCTCTTCACAGTGGAGGGTGGCAGTTCACGGCTCAGGAAATGTCCACTATTTCACAGCGTAGAGCTGGAGAATCGCGCATTAGCGACTGGGTGAAATTTCAAACCTCAGCGGAGCGCACGCCTCCAGGAAGCAATCGCTTCTCAGCAGCCGAAAGGTCCAGACTGTTTGGACGAAGCAAAGCGTTGGTTTGCACCAGGCTAGCACGAGTTTTTGGTAAATGAGTAAGAAAATTGTGAGGTCACACAACACGACGCGTCTTCTGAAAACACTGGCGTAGATACGCGGAGCCAATCGGTGGCGCTGTTGCACTCCCACAGGACAATGCTCGACGTCAGCGCAGCGGAGTGGGTTATTTATGAAAGTGAGGAGAGCGCAGGATAGATTTCTAAAAACAGCGGTTCTCTCCCTGGATCAACACACCTGGATCCAACGACGGCTCATTGGCCGGCCTCTGCAGGACATCGACGCACCAAAGCATGCAGGATCCCGGCCCTCAAGGACCGACTGTGAAGGTTCAGAGTGAGGGAACCTTCGCAGGTCAGATTTGATGAAAAATGACTATTTCCATGAACTCCACTCTGACTGCATGGAGGACACCTTTACCTAAAAGTCGATCGAAGTTGAAGCAAATGGATTATGGGTTTTCCAGCCACTTGGAATCGTTTTAAAGTAACTTTGTTGCTTTCAGTTTTTATAAACATGCTATATGTACATATATATCAACCACGACTTAAAAGAAACTTTGCTTCGCAATGTAACGTCTTGAAATCGGGCCTCATGCGCTTTAAAAACTCCTACTTTTTCTGATACTCCACCTTCAGGAAGTCATGACAACGTAAGAATAATAAAGGTTTACGAAGGGAAACAGTTGCTACAGGAGATTCAAGGATTTATCAAAGATGCTTGGAAAAAAAAATAAAAAAAATCAATCCACCAATCCAGATGTTTTGATGATGAAGGGATAACATTATAATGCATTGTAAAAGGGAGGAGGCCCCAGGGAACCCAGGACGGGCTGGGGGGGACTATGTCTCCCGGCGGTGATGGGAAGGCCTTTGGATTCCCCCGACCTTCCGGGGGAATCCCAAAGCCTTCCCAGAAGCGAAATCTGGGAAGAGGGAAGTCTGGACCTCCTTTCTGAAGCTGCTAACCCTGCAACCCGACCTGGATAAGGAGAAGAAAATGGATGTAAATGGCATGAATGTTTCATCATCCACCTGTCATTGTTCTGACCAAACAATGAAAGTTTCTGTTGTTTATTTGAGGACTCTGTTCCAGTTTGTTATGCCTTCCTGGATGTGTCTTTTTTTATATACATTTTTGTAAGTAACACCACGTCACGTCTGTTGCCAAACGGTTGTCGTGGTTTCTGGCAGCACGGACCTGCTGGGCGGGATCTTGCGCATGAGGTCACGTTGCAACGTGTTTAAATAAGGCGAGGAAGCCGACTCCCGCTTGTGCTTTTCGGAGAGCATCGTCGTCATGAACAAACTTCAGGTGAGGAATTGCTGCTGTTTGGGCTCAGAACTGATCCGAGGCAGATATTGAGTTTTTATTAAAGCTTTTTTTTTTTTTATTGCTCAATAATTCAGCAGCTGGAATTTCTGTCCTCTCCTGGCTTGTCCTGGTTAGACTGGTTATCCAGAGCAGGTTTTAGTCCAAACCAATCATGGCTCCATGTTGTGCCGTGAGTGAATGTTTGGGTGGACAGTTCTGGTTTGCTCTTAAGCGTTTCTCGATCTGATATGACGTCTTTGTCCGTTTGAGACATCTAGGATGTGGCAATCGAAGCTTGTTTCCAACGTTCAGCTTTTTCTGTCCAACATGCCTGAACTGGCCCTGCTGACGGAGAGATAAAACTTAGAAGAACTTTGAAGTTGATTTACAGATGATCCTAATCATCAAAAAACACTCAGTTTTTTCTTTTTTAAAGTTGATTTTTGCATGAAACTGTATGGAAAACTGAATTTAAATGTAATTTTCTTCCACTGTGAGTGTGTTTGACTGTCAGCGTGTGTGCGTGTTTGTGTGTGTGTTTCCAGGTGAGCGTTGCATGTGCCATGCTGATGGTCTTCGACAAAAGCGTGGCAGGACCGATTTGTCAGATGTGTCCCGCAGGTTAGAAAGTCCTGCAGAAATCGTAGCGACGACGATCCTGATATCCTGATGCTAATCGTCAGGACTCGTGTGTGTGTGTGTGCGTGTGCGTGTGTATGCGTGTGTGTGCATTAAACCTCCAGGTTACTACGTCATCAGAAACTGCTCGATAGTTCTCGACGCTGCAGTTGGGACTAAGTGTTTTCCGTGCACCAAATGCTCAGGTAAATCCACCCCCTGCCCCTCCCTCTGCTCCTCGACGTTGCTGCGTCACGTTGACCTCTGATCACCGACTCCTGTTTGGGTTGCGTCTTCAGTCTCTTTAAAGTTATTGCTTGGTTGTCGCATCCTGCAGATCTTTTTCTGGACGTTCAGAGTCCTTGCTCTCAATACTCGGACGCCGCTTGCCAGAACCGAACCGCCAAGGCGACGGGGGATCCTGAGCCGACAGGTGAACTCGCCTGCAGCGTCTCCGACTGCCGGCTTCCTCTCATCGACTGTCTTCCTCTGAACCTTGTCTTCCTCTTGTCCTCAGGCGTTCCTCCCGCCGTGTGGATCCTCACTGGAATGTAAGTATCATTGCTTTATTTTGTTGTGATTAGTGACTCATTTAACACTTTTTTTCTCTCTACCTGATTAAAACCTAAAAATAACCTGAAGTTGGAAACATTCTAAAAACAATTCCAGAGTAAATGTTGTCTGACTGCTTTGAAGGAGATGACCTCGTCCGTCCAGTTGCTGCGTTCCCTTCTGAGGTTTAGCTTGACCTCGAACTGTCTAAACCCGTGAAGCGTCTGATTGGTTGGGGAAGCAGAAGTCGGCTCGTATGCCGAGGTCCTGATCGTGCTTTGTGTCTTTTTCCAGATTTGGGTCCATGCTTCTCATCACCATGGTGGCTCTTTACGTCAAACTGATGTCCTTCAAATGCGTGCCAGACTTTAACAAGGTCCCCGACGGTGAAAGCCGCACGTCTGAGATGACGAACTTTAACCCTCCGGAGACTCCGCTGCAAGCCTGCGCCGCCTGAAGACGATAGGCTTGACCAATGGTATCAGTACCCACCAACTGAGTGAAACACAGGAGCCATTCATGGTTAGTTTAGAGTCAGGATAGGTTCAGGTTGTTAGATCAGGTGAGCCAATTGGACATGGGAATCACAAGTTATGGTTTAAGTTAGGGTGTGTTAGCCAAGGCCGATCGACGGTTGTTTCATATCTCCCAACCCTGCCGCTGGAACTGAGTCCTGAAAAAGGGGCTCCGATTGACCCGAGTCATGGTTCTGGGTCCCGAGGGAGCCGTTAGGGAAACTTTCAACTGTTAGAAGAAGACGAGAATCTGGCGAGAGCCGGAAACAATTCAGCGACGGCAGGGACGGCTGCTGACAGGCCATCATTAGAAAGGATGAGTGGCGTCACATAGAAAGTACTGCAGGTCCAAGAACCCGGTGCGACGTGTTAAACATTTAATCTCCATTTACAAACCTTAGTTTGTTTCCAACGCCAAAGCAGAAACATTAGGTTTTTTAGAGAGTTTTTTTTTTTATAAAGTTTACTGATGCCATCTATATGTTTTTTTTTTTCTTGTAAATAAATTGATGCATTTTTATTCAACAATGTAATAAAGATGATCACGCTGAACGCAACACTGCACTGGTTTGTGGAATAAATTATTATGATTGCTAATTTTTTATAAGTTGCAGGCAGAGCTGACAGCAGAAGAAGAGTTAACAGGAAGTTCTGTGTCCACCGGTGAACTCCATTATCGACATATGATCAATTCTTTACGGTTTTGGTTTGGTTTATCTGTACAGCACCAGTTCACAACTAACGCCGTCTCGAGGCCCTTTCAAAATAAAAGAAGTGCTTTAAAGAAACATACAATGTCTGTCCCACACAATGGATCACCTCTGATTTAATCGCAGTGTCCATTTTAATTCCAGCTCTGAATATAACTCGTCAAAAGTCCATTTAGAATGAACAGCTTGCAAAAAAAAAAAAAAAAATATATATATATATATATATATTTCAATCCATTAAAGTTTATATAACCTGTCATACAGTCAGCTCACAGCTTCAGGAGGGGAGATGCTTAGAAGTTCATCACATTTAAAGGGGAAGGTATAGAATATTTAGGGAACGGCTAATATCAAAATATACATCCCGATATAATTTACAAGCTGAGCCGGTGCATTGAAACAGCCCAGACAGATCAACTGAAAAACAGAAAATGACCGTCCCTTGCAACGTAAAATGAAATATTACATGGATGGGTGAATACGGCTGCTACTGAGCCTTATTCGTACTTCTTGTGAGCTTTTTCGGGAAGCTGCCAAAGGATTCTTCACTTCTTCGAAGCACCTTTAGGAATCTACACACTTTGGCATTTGACATTCTACTGCGATGGCAAGCTGTCTGCGTTCGCACTGTTGGCATCAGTTTCGTAAATCGTGCGCAAGTCCACCACTCTGCTCTAGCGGAACCCAGAAAGGTTGATATTCCCGTGAAAAGCCCACTGACTCGGCTGAAGAAGTCGGGTCAAAGAGTAACAAAAGGTTCAGGTAAAATCTAGATCAATGAAAAAACAAAACAAACAAACAAAAAAAAAAAAAACACACAGCCTATTCCATCAGTCTCCATATTGGAGAGGGAATAAAAACCAACCAGAAGCTTTCTGATCCCTGGCAGACATGGAATTCCATCCAGTATGTTTATAGTTTTATGAAGTTAGTTTTTGGTACTTTCATCATCGTCCTTTGATTTTCTAACACCCTTGTCTCTAGTGGGGTCAGGAGGGGTCCTGGTGCCTATCGCCACCGACTTTCACCATCGTAATAGATAAATCCGTTTGCATAATGAGAATATTTAAATGAACTAACGCCTGTAAAGTACCAGGAATTGACTTTGGCTTTGAGCGGGCCGCCGATGGTTCTGTTCCGTTTGTTGTTCTTTTCGGAATAGATCGAGAAACCGGCGATTCCAAGCTTGCCTGAACGTTCATTTAAACGGATGCCGGTAGTTGTAGTTGAACTGGTTCTCTGGTGTGTTTTGATTCAGCTCGGTGGATACTGAAAGGTAAACCGTGAGGGAATGAGAAATTTCAAACGTTTTCTCTTGAAAAGTTCCAATCCGTCCACTGCACGTACCCAGGGCTGTGGGTGGGCTGGTCTCTTATCACCAATGGTCATTGGCTGAAAGGTGAGGTCGCCAGACCGTCACAGAGAAACGCAGACGCACATGGGACAAACGCCGCACACACACTCATACCTAAGAGCAATTCAGAGAGAGCTGTTTTTGGACTGGAAGAACGTCAGAGTAGCCAGAGGGAACTCGGGTATGTCCAGAGGGAACATGTGACGTCCACACAAAGGAACCTGGACTGGGACTTGTTGCTAGAAAGCGTTCCTACTGATCCGTTCCTAATATCTTTACCATTAACTAATTAAACTGTTTTTCTGCGGGGTTCGCTGAGAAGGTGACGAGTCTAAACAGGTTATCAAGGGCTGATAGACAAGAATTACACGCCCACACACACACGCACACACACGCTTTATCTCTAAATCTGTATTTCTAAGGAACATCCAGCCCTGTCTTGCTTCACCTGGGTTTCCCTCTGTGACGTGCGTAGGTGTTGAATCTATGTAGCTCAAAAGGCTCAGCCAGCATCAGACCATAGTGGGGTACGTCTTTAAATTAAAATAACTGCATTCAAATCAAAGAACGTTAAAAGGACTGTTACATGTATTCAGCAGTTAAGATGTTAAAACTAAGGCCTGGAGAAAATGCTTTGGCTTTTTTAGATGTTAAAATCACAACTGTACAACAAGGCGCATCGAGTTTAAAGATTTGCAAAGTTCAAGTTTGGGCTGTAAACATACGTGACCATAAAAGGTACTCGGTCAAAGTTCTGCTGCGGTGCTAAAACTGAGCTGAACGATGTAAAGCGTGCTGAGAGCATGGCTGACACTGAACATGGTCCATGTTTGGACTAAGATGTAGATAGCGAGAGAACAAACCGTGCATTTCACATTTCCCAGAATGCATCTGTAGCAGCGTGACCAGCAGCTGAGGAAGAACCACTGTTATCAGTTTCACTGTAAATCTGTGTCGTTGCTCATCAGAGCAATAACTCAATTCAAATCTAGCATTCCTAAAACCAGCAATGCTTGCGTTTTACACTTTTAAAAAAAAATATATTTTTTAATGTTTTTATTTTAATTTGTATTTTTTTTAAATTATTATTATTCCTGCAGCGAAACTCAAAAAACCCTAAAAATGAAAGCGGAGAAGTTGAATCGTTGTGGCAGCTTCAACATGGGCACTTTTTCCATCTTAAGCCCCAAAAACAGAATCTCTCGGAAAAGTGTGAAGTATATATATAACATCCAGATGTTTTGAAAAGAGCCTATGGGGGCCTATTGTGATCACAGTCAGACTTAAAGTCAACATGAAGAGGCCGAAAAAGACGGAGACACGCCTCGTTTCTGAGACAAAGCCACAGACCCACTGTGACTGTGGGCTCAGTGTCGGTTTCTGTCTCCTTAACACCTCTAAAAGGCTTTTCGAGTTCCACTCGTTTATGCTGCGGGGTTTTTTTTTGTTGTTGTTTTTTTTTTGTTTTTTTAAATCCCACGCGTGACCCGTGACCCTCCTTGCATGTTTGCATGTGTCCGGTGATACATGACCGGGCATTTTAAATGATCTGATCCAACATGTTTAGCAGTTTTCTACAGATAAAACTATAGAAGAAGAGCAATGAAACTTCTACTTCCTTATATCATTTGCACTGTTCCTATAATGTCCCAAAATGACATTATAGTTTTATTGTTTTGTTTTCTGTTCAACACAGAACGTGAGAAAGTCAGCAGGTGGTGCTTCATCTCCCTCTAGCGGTTGATAGTAGAAATGTTTGAAGTGAAGGCAAATGACTGAGTGTGGCAAAAGTGACATTTTTGTCATCTGATACATAAAAAATGAAAACATAAAGTCATGAAACTTAATTTACATACATATTCCATGTACTGTCTCAACTGAAAATACAAGCTAAGAAATATGAAGACACTGAAAAGCAGCAATAATCATGTGTAAATACTAATAGCCTGAAAATAATGATGAACTTTCAGTTGCATGACCTGAAGACAGGTGAGTGGAAAATGACCCGTTCCACAGAGACGGACATTGAGTCTTTGTGACATCGATTCTTTTGAGCTACTTTTGTAAGATAATCATTTGCAATATTTTGTTTTGTGACGGTGCACAAAAAAAAATATTTTTTTCCCCTGAAAATAATAAAAGAAAAAGAGAAACATGTTGAAAATTGGACAAGAATATTTCATAACAGCACAATAGTGTATTTCGTACTGTGAGAAAGAGCTTCTTCATCCAACACGCATTGGACATTTTTAGAAATTGATGGAATAGGATGATGTAATAATGACACAGACAATAGATGGTATGTCAGCTATCTAAATACACTATAAAACAGAATAAATTACACAATGATGAAGCTGATAAAACTGCTGTGCACCCACACAATAACCAACACTTCATATTCTCTGTATGCTCCAAAAACATTAGACAGTCAGTTGATCAGAACCAAGTTTACATATTAAACTCACAAGAGAATTTGGGCCATGTTTTCAATCAACTATAGTTGAGGTAAGAACATTTTAGATGCCAGTTTTATTTTCCTTGTAAAAGTTGTAATGCGAGTAACAAAAACGCAAGGTGGCCTGCTTTTGACAAGAACAAAAAGTCAAAACATCTCAACTTGGTAAAAGTTCCTCTTTACTATAACATATTAACAGGATCAGCTCTTAAAGGTTGATGTGTGGCTCTTAAAAGAGCCGTTGTGTTGTTGC